>JAVJIF010024349.1:0-89047 GCA_038442645.1 Agave tequilana | reverse complement strand
TTAATAAATGGATATCCCCACTTATCATGCCATCACTTGAACCAAGCATGATATTCTTGACTTTTGTATAAAATGGACAAACTTATTGGGTCGGGGGGAAAACATGCGGATATCGATATGTGTTCGTGTTACAGGAGCTTTGGCTTTTAGGAGTGTTGTGCAACCCATGTTCCGGTTGACCTGTGGGCCTCCAGGGGACGAGGGGAGTGCTTGCTCCTGTATTACTGGTACCATCTTGATAAGGGCATACATAAGTCCCTCCTGAATAGCCTAGCGGCTGGCTTCCGTCACCAAGCAACGGAACAATCCTGGACCGTTATCCCGGGCATGTACGGGTCCACGTAAACATAGTTCGTCGATACAAACCGCTGATTTCCAACAACAACCTTGTATTACTATGATATGGATCTATGTGCACTGGGACGCTGGACACATAGCTAGATATCCGAGTAAAACAAGTAATAATAATAATAAAGCGTTAATTGTAGATCTATAGTACGACTTTATCTTATTCATGCTTTTCATATCTGTTAGTTGATATACCTTATATAGTTCCATCTTACTTGTACTCGTCCCTTAGCCACTTGGCTGTAGCTATCTATTGTATATATGTCTTGATTCTTTGGATTTGCATTTCAGATTCCGAGACCTGGAACGAAGTGGATCCTTCCACGGAAGATCAGGCATACTTCAGTGAGCAGGGCTGACCAGCTCTAGTTCCTCGTGCCGCTACTCCTCTTTTGGCTCACGAGTCTCCATCCTCTTACGTGAGCACCTTACGTATATCTTTGTATAATTCTTTTGGACTGGTTGTGATACATATCACTTGTAAAGTGTAAACAGTTATCATAACTTGTATAACGTTGTATTTGTACTTCTATAGTGGCATTTAATTTGACTGTATACACACGCTTTGTGTTGTACTCTGTTTCCTTATTGTACTTTTAGCTTAGCGTATATACGTGGGGGCTTCTTCTGACCTAGATATACGTCGCCAGTGAGAGTGACGTCCCCGTATCCGTGGAATCGGGGCGTTACAATTAGTATTCTTTAAATTTTCTTCAAAAATTTATAATTATTTGTTTAGTAACATTTTATTAATATTTATTAATTATAATAGTATTATAACTAATATATTAAAATAATTAATATTTTATTTTAAATATATAATATATTTTAATTTTCAATAATAGATTTAATTTAATAATATTTGTAATATTTAAATCACTGCTACAGTTAATTTTATGATTCACTTTTTTCACATACATTTTTACATTACTAACTAAACATCGTAAAACACACAATATAGTTTCACTTGTACTTTTACATTACCAACCAAATACTGTAAAATACAATATATTTTCTCACTTACACTTTTAGATTACCAACCAAATACCATAAAATATAATACATTTTTCTGTTACAGTAACTTTTTCTATTCTCATTTTACGACTTACGACTTGCGGCCACTTGCAGCAAAACAAATAGGCTTGGAGTAAATAAAATTGAAGAGCAAAGGAAAAATAAAACTTGTAATAAAAATTTCCAGAATAAACCAGGAGGTAAACTAGGAATATTTTGAAATACGATTTTATCTACAAAAATTCACATCCCAAATTTGTTATCTACATTCTCTCATTTAGGGCTTGTTTGTTTTTTTTGCAAGTGCTGTAAGTCGTAAGTCATAAAATAAGAATGAGAAAAAATGAGAAAGTATTTGTGCTTTACGATGTTTGGTTTGTAATGTAAAAGTGTAAGCAGAAAAATTGACCATAAAATTAATTGTAAATTTAAATATTATAAATACTATAAAATTAAATTACTATTGAAAATAAATTGTATTAATAAAATTGAAATAAAATATAATAATTTTAATAATTTATTTATAATAATAATATTAATAAAAATATTAGTATGATTAGTAAAATATTATTAAAATATTAAATAAATAAGTAATTATAAAATTTTAAGAAAATCTAAAGAACATTAATAAAATTTTAAGAATACTAATAAAATATAGATATTAAAATATTTAAGAAAGGTATTAACATATAGTTGTAATATTATAATATTATGAGATACTTAAAAAATTGTTATAATATTAAATTTATTATAATATTATAAAAATATAAAATTAACAAAGTTAATATAATTATAAATTTAATAATAAATTATTATTATATTATATTATTATAATGAATTATAATTATAATATTAACATAATAACATATTAATACAATTATCAAGTATATTATATATTATAAAGTAATAATTTATATTAAAAATAAATTAATTAAATGTATAGTAATTTTATATTAAATAATAATTATAATATTAATAAAATATTAAATATAAATAAAATATTAAAAAATTGGTATTAATATAATAAAATAATAATGTATTAAATAACAATATTAATTAAAAAAAAATAAAATATTTAATATTAAAAATATTAAAAATAATAAAAACTAAAGATTAAAAATATAAAATAATTAAATAAGAATAAACATTATTAAAAATATTAAATATTTAATAATATTAAATTATATATTTCTTATCAAGTAACTGTTTTGAACTGCAAAGTATACTACAAGTGGGATTTACATTATAAAATTGACTGTAGCAGCTGTAAGTGAAAAAATGTGAGTGTAAAAAATGAGATTTACATGACCATAAAATTAACTGTAACAACTGCAAGTGAAAAAATGAGAGTTACATTTCGCAAGTTATTTTGCAGCGAAAACAAACAAAGGAAAATAGAAAAGAAGTTTTACGATTTACGACTTGCAGCCACTTGCGGCGAAAACAAACAAGCCCATAGTCAAGTTTCTTATCCTTACCCGTTACAAAAAGATTCCACACGTTAGTTTTTATCTTTTCGAAAGTTTTTCATTATCATATCGTAAAACTTTAAAGATATAATTAAACCTAGATTATTTTAGTAAATTTGGATTTTGTTAAATGAAAGATATTATTTTAATATATAATTTTTTTAGGATAATTATTTTAAAACATATGCGCATGTAGGATCGTTTGTTATTTTGAAAGAGCCTGAAGTCTCCACAGTGTCTTCTACAGTTCTAAAGCACTTCAAGGACTTTTGAGTACTTCGGTGAACACTTCGAGTGTTTGGTTGCTACATAGGGACCTCTTCTAAATATAGAATAACTTAATGCTAGATATTATGATTCTCACAAGAAAAATAGTTTTTGAAATCACTAGAGGGTGAATAGGTGATGGATAAAAATAATGACAGAAAATACGGAATTAAAAACAACTATGTTAACTAGCTAATCAACACTAACAAGATTAATACACAATCCCATGCAAGTTAAGCAATAGAGCACAAGAGGTATCAATCATGTAAGTATTAACACAATAATAGCATTGCAAGATATAAAAGAATGAGTAGAATTTAGAGACAAGAGAAGGCAATCACAAACACGAGAATATATTTAAAGATTTGAGCCACTTACTCTACGTCCTCGCCTTCACCACAATGAAGGATTTCCACTACTATTCGATCTCGCAAGATCACCAACTCATACAAGTTCATGCAAGAACTCTAGGACCCGCAAGTCTCTCACTCGGTACAGCAACACCCACAATTTGAGCCCGCAAGCTCGCTCGAGGTCGCAGCCTCTACAACTCTTCAAACATTAGGAATATGTGATCTCTCCTAGATCACAAAGGCTCACAAAACAATCCCTAAAGCCAAGTTTGAGGAAATAGAGTTCTGAGATTGTAAGTGTGAGAAAAGCTTGAAGTATTACATTGAAAGCTTAAAGCTATAATAAGGATTTGAAAATTTTGGCTAAAAAAATGAATTCTTTGAAAATCTTTTATAAATCTCTTGGAAATTTTGATTTAAACACTTAACAAAAAAGTTCATAGGGTTTCTCCACAGTACCTCTATTTATAGAGGCCCAAAATAGCTCATAGAAACCCAAAATAGCTTTATTGATTAAATTAAAAAAGACAGATTTAAAATATAGCCGTTTGGGGTTAATCCCAGCATAATAAGCTTGTCGGCGACCGACAATGGTCATATTTCTGATCATTAGGGATAGCGGTCGACCGGGCGGTCGATTGATCCTAACAGAAGCTCATGCGTCTTAGTCGATCGACCGATCGGCCGAGTTTGTTGATAAACAGAGAGCACTACTCTAACACGTGATCGACCGGGTGATCGACCGACATGAACAAGATATACTTGTGTGTGTCAGTGCATAATCGATCGACCGCTTGGTCGACCGGCAGAGCAAATATCTATGCCTGTCGGTCGACCGAGCAATCGATCGATATGTGCTGACATGCACTAGGTCGGTCGACCAGCAGAAGGCCAAAATCATACTTAAAAAATATTTTAGAAATACTTTTTGAAAATGCTATAAATTCCTTTGATAAATACTTACAAAAATAAGTTCACGTCAATTGTTTGTAGCACAAATATATGTGATCATGGATCAACACAAAATATAAACTTTGAACTTGTTTTGTAAACATTAGATCCTTTTCAAAATACTTTCCAAATTCAAATCCAAAATATCATTTTATAAACGCTTAACAAAATCTATGAAAATATTTTAGAATGAGAAACACGATAATGATTTAGAGAGTACGTGTGTGGGAATCTCAAGAGCAATCCAAATCTATAAACTTGATTTTTAACAAAACTAAATCTATTTTATAAAAAAAGAAAATATTTCTTCTTGAGTGCTTCAATTTGCATCTCGTCTTGATCTCTTGAGCTTGAGTCTATTTTGAGTGTTAGATATGTTCATGGTACTTAAACTCCTGAATCATCTTGATGTAACTTCAAAACTTAACTTGTGAGTCTTTTAGAGAAGCTAAAACAAATATCACAATTCTTATAAATTTGGAACTTAAACAATAAAAAATCATTAGTACAAATAACTAAATCATCATCAAAATAAGGGCGATGGACCTTTGGGCCAATAATCTCTCCTTTTTTATGACAACAAAACTCATGGAGTTATTTAAATAAAAATAGAAGAAACTTCTAAAGAAGCTCCCCTGAACACATGCATATAGTAAATATATCATTATAGCTCAATGCAAGATGCAAATCATAAATAAGGGATATTTTCATGTAAGCACTATGCATATCATTCATGCATACAAAGGATATAGAAATTAAAATTTAGTATGCACAAATGGACCCATCCTATTTTCATCCATCCAAATACAATATAATGCAATGGATTATCACAAATGAAAATAAACTAACACAAGCGAAAAAATCATAAATGCATAACCAACATATAATCACATAAATCATTATGTAAAACCATCACATATCCAAATCCACAAAGCTCACAAAGTCTAAAAAGTACTATACTCCATATTACAAACCAAAGTCACAATATCAAAACTACTACAAGCTAAAGTACCAAACATAAAGCAAAACATAATCAAAACAACTCTTAGATCTCCACACCTCCAGTTTCTTCTCCCCTTTTTTATCAACATCAAAAAAGAAGGAAAGGTGTAATACCTTGATTTCAGAATACATATCCTTTATGGTTTTCAACGTTTTGGACTTGTACATGTCATTTCGTATATGTATTTTCTTCTGTTTGACCCGAAATTTTTATACGAGACTCTACACTGGTACTAAATTCTACCCTAGAAATTTTATAATTTTTCTTTTAAATAATTATTTAATTAAATATTTTCTCTCTCCTCTTTTTTTCTTTTCTTTCTTTTCTAAATTCATTTCTTTTCTAATTTTCTTCATTATATTTTTACATTATTTTCTTATGAGGCATTTACAAATAACCCCCCAAAAAAAACTATTATTTGCATTTTCATTTCTTTTTCCTTTTCTTTTTCTTTTCTGTAACGCCCCGATCCCGCTGATACGGGGACGTCACTGCAACGTATATACGCAAGTCAGAAGTACCTTCACGTATATACGCTAAGCATCAGTACAGGCAAGAATCAGAGTACGGGAGCGAGTGGTGCATTATACATTCCAACACATGAGTACAATTACAGAGTTATCACCAGAGGTGATCCAAGATTACAATAATATTACATCACCTGATAGGCGCAAATGCGAGAGTACAGAAGATATATATATATATGAACAGTACAAAAGGGCGCTCACGAGATAGTTGGAGAAGCCGCGCGAGCCAACCGGGGAAAGCAAGGATGAGACGGTAGTTGCAGCTGATCTGACTGCTCCACAGCAAGCTCCAGGACCTGGACATGAGAATCCAGGAGAGTCAGTGAAACTCCCCAGGCGAGTAGTAATATAAATGCCAGGTGGCGAGCCAGGATGAGCACAAGTGTCAAGTACAGAAGACAGGAGGGTTAGAACACAAGTGTAGTATGTATGAACGGGTATAACATAATCATCATAAAACAGGAAATCCAGGGTAAAGCTGATTACAAGCAAGACTGATGTATAAGCTTAGGTCACGGTCCCATGAGACTAGTACATCGAAGGAATAATCCAAACAAGGAAACCCTCATCTATATACCTTTATCTCATGCCACCGAAATCCAAGCGTATAGAATCAGAGTTGCAAATCACACGATAGTCATAACAGGAGTTCATAACAGGCATAACAGGAATCATAACAGGCCTCATAACAGGAATCATAACAGGAATCATAACAGGAACCATAAACTGGCATCATAACAGGAATCATAACAGGAATCATAACAGGAATCTATTATTATTATTACTCGTCTGACTCATATATCTAGGTATGTGTCCTGGTGTACATCCCAACACACATACATACATATATAAGCAAGCCAAGGGTTATTAATGGAAGCAGATGGAGAACTGATGGCGCTTCTTATAGTAGTTCCCGTACACCCGGGACCAGTTTGGAGGCCCTAAGTCCCCCTAACACGCATCTTCTGTGGGCCTTAAAATCCCACTAACACGAATCGTCAGTATTTTCTTCCATTACTATAAGCAAGGCATCATTCCGGCATCCATCACTTCCTCCCATTCCCCGTACAAGTTGTCCTTTTATAGTTTATCAATATTATCAGATTACGGGAATTAACTGGTCATAACAGGAGTCATAACGAGAATCATAACAGGTGTCATAACGGGAATCAGGCATAACTGGTATACCTAACCAGAGATCTGGTGGAAATCAAGAGGTCAAGTGTATCATGCCTTGTTTTAATAGATAGCATGATAAGAGGGTGATATTGTTAATTAACAAGTCATGAAATAACACAACACATAACACGAGTCCCGAGGATAAAGTCCATAATCAAGAAAGTGATTAACCATAGCAGACAGCCAAAGTTAGTCGACTAGGGTGAAATGGGTAGTCGACTAATGAAGGGATTAGTCGACTATAGAAGAGGACCAAGCCGACTATAAGAACTGCGTCTCACAAAGTCGCGTCTTTCAGAAAAGAGTTTAGTCGACTATAAAAATGGGGTAGTCGACTAATAGAAGACTGCGTTTCAGAGGCTGCATTTCACAGGAAAGGTTAGTCGACTAGGATTATAGGGTAGTCGACTAATAGGAGTCTGCGTTTCAGAAAAAGGGTGCGTTTCAAATGAGCTAGTCGACTAGGTACAAGGGAGTAGTCGACTAATAGGGGTTCAAGTCGACTAGTCATTAGGTCAAGTCGATTAATCGTCTGAAAACAGAGTGCAGAACAGATTTAATGGTTTGTGTTGTTAACTGAATTACAACATATGAAAACACAGATTTGTCCAAGTCTTGGCGAGTAAGATTACTCGTCTAAAAAACGTTCTTATGCGTCCAACGTTCCGGGAGAGTTCTTGTTCAACTTATCACCAAAACGACCGCCGGAATAATCGCAAGCGATTACCGGAAAGTCTACGGCGATGTCGACAACTAAGCAAACCCGGCCCCAATCCTAAAAAGGGGGGAACCGGCCTTAGTCTTGCCGACGATGAAGAGGAACACGGCCCCCAATCCAAAAGGAGGGTGGCCGGCCTCAAGGAAATGAAGGGTGATGGTGTTGTTTGGTAAAGGTGAAGGCTTTGGTGGTGGTTTGGAGTTTGTGGTTGGTTTAATGGAGTTGAAGAAGAAGAAGATGAAGGTAGGAGGTTGTGGTGGTTGTGGTTGGGGTGGAGATGAAGGGGGAATTGGTGAGGGTGAAGGCTTCTCTTGGTGGAGGCTAAAGCTTTGGTGAAGTGAAGTGAAAAGTGAAGGAGAAATGAGAAGGAAAAGTTTATATAGATTTTGATTTTGTGAAGGAGGTGCCAAAAATGTAAAAGAGAGGGGTTATTTGAAAAGTGGAGAGGTGAGGTGTTTCTCTTGGCCAATCTTGGCGGCCATGGGGAGGAGAGAGGGTTTGGGATTTGTTTGTAGTGGAGATATTGTGGTGGGAAGAGTGTAGAAAATGGTGGAAACTTGGAGAAAAGTGGCTTGTGGAGGAAGGAAAGGATTTAAAGAAAAAGAAAAAAGGAAAAGAAATTAAAAGGGAAGATATTTTCTTGGACTCAAAAATGAAACTGTTGAAAAAGACTGATTCCCAGGTTTGAGTCGTGGATGCGGAAAAACATCGAAAAATACCGAAATCGTCCCAAAATCAAGTATCTCGGAACGACTCGCAAAATTTACCAAAAATCAAGAATAATATTCTAAGACTCATGGTGAAATTCGTTTGAAGAAATAATTTATCGTTTTGAAATTAAAAATCCCGGATACTGGTCGATACCGACTCCGGTGGAATTTTCATAAATTCATAAAATCCTCAGAAAAAGTATTTAGGTAGAAAATATGATTCTAAGAGGAAATATCTAAAGACTCTTCTAGAAATTCCAATCTGTTTGTAAATTAAAAAATCCGGGAATCGGTCAACGGTACTGGCCGACACCGGTTTTGAAGATTTTCAACTTAATCCAAGAAAATTCCAGAAAATCATATAAAATCTAGAATATTGGAAAATGATGTTTAAAACTAAAATTGGTCAAATCGGAATACCAGAATGCCCAAACCAAGCAATACTCCGGGATCGGGCCTTCGGTTCAGACTAAGGCTGATTCCGAGTCCACGAATCCAAATCCAAGACAAAACAATCACACAAAGAATTCATAACACAAAATAAATACAGGAAGTAAATCGAAAAAATACGATCAAAAATCTGAATACGCAACTAAGTACGTATTCCGGAAGCGGTGGTATTACATTTTCTTTCTCCATTTTTTTGGAAACTTCCTCAGCTTCTCAAGGAAGCCAAGGCTTTGGCTTCTCAAAGAAAGCCTCTCCCTCCATCTTATCATCTCCTTCCCCTGCCCATTGCCATAGCAGGCCACCTCCATCTCTTCTTCCACCTTTCTATCTAGAAAATCACCCAAAAACCCCTCCAAAAAATCTCTAAAAATCATATAACTCTTTCACCACCTCCTACAAACCATTCTACCACCACCATAACCTCAGTACTACCTCTCATAACTCCCCCAAATTTCTCCTATTTTCCCTCTATTTAACAAGCTCCAAATTACCATTTTTTTCTCTCCTCCATCAACCTATTGCAGTCCAACCACCTCCCTGGCCTCCTTCATGTACTCCTCTACCTCCCATATTTCCCCCCAATTTTTCTCTACAAAAACCCCAAAAACTCCCTTTCTCTCCTACATTTATTTTCTCTCTCTAGAATTTCCCTATCCCCTTTTCTCCTACCTCAGGCTGCCAGCTCTAGCGGCCTTCCCCATCTGCTCCTCCACCTCCATAAATCCCATATCCAAAAACTCTTTCTCTCTCCTCTAAAACAAAAGCCCTAATTTTCTCTCTAGAATTTCTCTTCTTTGAATTTTCTCTCTCTAAAACACATCTCCACAACTTCCTCCTACAGTTCATAGTCAGCCATTGACTGTCCACCTGCACACACGTGCACATGTGCACGTGATATCGAGTATTTTCTGATATAGGCGAGCACCCTTTCCTTGTTGCATATGTGAACATACACACTTGTACATGTATATTATATACATGCATGCATATTTCATGTTCTGTGCATTTTTAAGAATTTTCTGTAATTTTTAGAAATTATCTTGTCATTTTATGAATTTCGTGCATTTTAGGAATTTATCTGTGTATTTTAGAATTTTTCTGTGCATTTAGACATTTTCTACATTTATATGTATTTTCTGAGTATTTAAGAATTTTCTGTGTATTTTAAGAATTTTATGTATTTTTTTATATTTATACATATTTTCTATAATTATCTGTATTTTTGACATTTAGGACTAATAGTGGTGTAGGTTGCAGATAAAGACCCTCGGGATAAACTTTTCTTTTGGAATCGTAGTCCTGGGAGACCCCTCCTGGTTATCCAAGGGCAACAGGCCAGCGCCACCGCCCACTACCATTAGAGTTTCATGGTAGCCGGAGTGGGGGGTTCTATGCCTCAGATGCTCTATCCGTTCTAGAATATCATTCGAGAGACCGCTTTGCAAGTCACTCATTACTTTCGGGTTTCGTGGTGATTGGGGACAGAGGGTACCCAGCTCAAGAGTACAATATGGAGCTTGTGGCTGTGTTTATAATTATTATATTATTGATTGCTTGTTTGTGGTACTAATGCCTTCTGCAAGTACTTATACAGCCTCCGAGCTTAACCGCTTTGCGGTTTATACCACAGCCTTCGGACTTAACCTCTCTGAGGTTTATTAACGTCCTTGGACGTTCTCAGTGATGCCTAGTAGGCGTATTTAGCGCTCAGCATTTTATTCACTAGACTCGTTAAGACAGAATTTTGCCATATTTCAGACTCACAGTCTAAGCTGAGTCCTTCCTATAGCTTCGCCTAACGCTTTAGTGATTAAATACTATTCACTGATTGTGCCTCCAGCACTGCCTTACTCCGCTTGTATGTGCATAGTTATAGTGCTGCTTTAATGCTATTGACTGGATACTGATATCGATATTACCAATACTTATATTGATACTGATACTGATATTTAACATGGGTTACTTGACATAATATCTGTTACTGACACTGACTATTGTTACTGATACTGACTATTACTACCGACATTACACTTGACATATGGATACTGACTATAGAATATTGACTGATTACTTAACGGTACCATAACTCTTGATCTATTGTACTATACTGTTTCTAGATTTGGTACCGTAGCTCCTAACTGGATATAATACATGAGTCATGATTATCGTTTTACGGGGAATCACTACGGAATCCTGATACATAATACTCTTGTTATTGTTTTGGTATGTGAAACTAAGTGCCACGTGGAATAAAGTGCCACATCCTATTGATGGGGGCCACCTCTTGAATCCTCGGGGGCCACCTCTAAAATCTCATACCTGATGTGTGGAACTAAGTGTCGTGAACAAAGTGCCATATCACATGTCTAGTGATGGAGGCCACCTCTTGAATCCTCGGGGGCCACATCTAGAATCCCACATCGCCTGATTATTGTACTCCTGATACTGTATTCCTTTTTTTCCCGTAAATCGATATCGTGAAACTCAACTGGAAATAATCCTGAATATCTCTAATAAAGATACAACTTACACTAGGTCGGGGGGAAACTGATGGACTTCAATAAGTATGTCTTCATAATGGCTCGATGTTACAACTACTGTGGAGAACTACCTGAGACCATAGGAGTTATTGTGGAGTGTAATGGCACCCTAATCTGATCCTACTGTTCATGATATTGCTGATATTGTTTGCGCCTAGCGGCGTGGTTTGGAGGCCATATCCAACCGTGTGAGGTTATTGTCCCGGGCATATATGGGGCCCATTATGAACATGATATCATAATTTCTTATCAGTTTTCAATAACCAATCTTGGACTACTCTTATGTGGATGTATTGTGAATTGGGACGCTAGGGCACATACCTAAACATCCGAGTAGGACGAGTCCTAATAATATTAACAATAAACATGTTACTGACTTAACTTCTGTACTGATCATGATTTTACGGACATGACCTGACATGATTCCACAAATGTGACATGACTCGACAATACTAACTCTCAGCCACTCTGGTTATGTATATACCCAGTTGATGGTGAAGTGAGGAATATGGTACATAAATGATGGTTTTTGTTTGGATTTTTCCCTCGACATACTAATCTCATAGATCAAGATATTGAGTTCATTTAATTAATTTTGCCTACATTTATATATATAAATACAGTTAATGAATTACATATACTTTCATTGATATGATTTGAACATGATTTCATGCATACATAAACATGATTTCACGTAATTTCATCTATTTCATGTACATGTGTATTTGCTTTTACGCACGCCACTTGGCTTTCTTATGTACTCGCTGGGTTGCATCTTGACAACCCTGGATTTGCATGTCCAGATCCCGACGATTGGAGTATCAGGGAATTTCTATTACTGCTCAGAGTGTTGTAGCGAAAGTGTAGTAAGTTTCAGGATCAGAACTGGCAGAAATGTGAGATCATGTCAGATAGTTCTCCAGATCCATCTCCTTATCTGACTTTCGAGATCCCTTTCCAGATCATGAGCATCTACTGGATTTATCTTGTAAATCTCTTGTAAATTATACCTTTGCATGTTCTAGTGATATAATATTCATGTAATATTGGATCACATACTGTAATAATAATGTACTTGGACTGTAATGTTGGAATGTATATTACTACTGTGCTTTCGTACTCTAATTCTTGGATTTACTGTAATGCTTAGCGTATGTATGTAATGGTATTTTCACCCTGTGTATGTAAGTTGCAGTAGCGTTTTCATACCCCGAAGGGGCGGGGAGTTTGATCGCCAAAAAGCATGCATAAGAATAAGTAAAAGAGTGATGATCGATGTTACTGCTTTAGCGATTCTACCGTAAAAGTGAAGTGGCTACACAGGTCGTATCCACAAGGAGGAATAGCGATGAAAGCTTGAATGTGGCTTCTTTGTCCTATTCGTTTCAAAGTTTTCCTTTGTTTTAGAAATGAATAGAAAGAAAAATAAGAAAAAGTGTAGAAATTGTTTGAAATATTTTGATGTTAGAAAGACGTTTTGTATTTGAGAGAGAGAAAATTTGCGTGGCTAACTTCTACTAAGTGTTCCCACTAACCTCTGGCTTCTTGATAACATAGCCTCACGATGGATTATAGGCAATCACAACATTTGTGTGAAAAAACTTTCATGTGGTGGGTCGAATGAAAGTTCTCCCCATCACCTTGCTTCACACGGTAAGACTTGAACATTCTCCCATCAAGATTCATTTGAAGGTGAGCGTGGAGTAAGAAATAAGTGCACTAATGATATCAGTAAGGATGTATAGGGATTCCTCTAACTTACAAGAAACAAGTAAAATAACACGTTCAATAAATCATCAATATCTTATTAGTTTAGCGTTCAGTATGAACAATGAATCTACTTATTAGAAAGTTAGAGTTAGAAACTTCATCATAAGATATCATAGCTCTTACTTGCACAAGGCATTGTTTGATACTTATTGATTCATTTGGGTTGTCAATCAAGTTACTAGAGATTAGTGGGTTAGAAGTTAGTTAGCCATGCTATAAAAAAGTTGGCTAGATATGATAAATAAAAACAAGAGAGAAGATACAAGGAAAGTAAGCATTTACACTAGTTGCAAGAAAAGTAAAGCAAGAAAACACCAAAGGAAGAAATATGGAAAAGAAAGAACTTCACTTGTATTTGATTGTCACCTTCAAGATACAAGATTCATCTCTCTCTCTCTCTCTCACTCACTCTAATGGTTAATCTATTATAAGAAACAAAGAAAGAATACAAGAAAACAAGAGAAAACAAACTAGCATAGCCCTTCTACCCCTGCATATCTCCCTCTCTGAAATCGAGGGGGATTTATAGGTACAGAAGACCAAGGGGAGAGGGGACAAGAATTGACCCAAAGTACTGGCGCAGTCGAGCCAGTACAGCCACGAAAACGCGGCCCAGGCCGCGTTTCCGCGACCTGGCCGGCTCTGCTGTGACAGAGCCAGCTGTGGCAGGTTGTCCCGTACTTTCCTAGGTCTAGGTATCCTAGGTTAACATTTTTCTCTTCTAGCAGCAGTAAAATATGTTTCCAAGTTGTGGGCTCCTTCTTTGGCTTTAAAATCCTCAAATAAATGAGATTTTTGGGCTTCTTCTTCATTCCATACCATAGACCTAGAAATATAAGAGAGAGGTATTATTAACAGAATTAATATTGAATAAATATGAAGATGTGATATGAAATATGCAATGTTTAGAGACTAATCACACCATCACACTTATCTTTTGCTCCTCCCGAGCAAAACAAAAACCAAGAGAATTATTATACCACTTTCACAGTTGACGTGATTGCACTGAGCTTGTGCAATAAACCTTTAAACCTCTAGGTTTCTCCTAGAGGAGGAGTTTGTCTCCTGAGGGTTTTCAGTAGATTACACCTACAATCCAAGAAAAGAATGAAAATGTTAGTTCTTTTTGAAAAATCTTTTAAAGTAGAAAAAGACTTTTAATCTTTTTAGTAAAAATAGCTAAATAATTATTAGCATTAGGTCTAACCCTTATTAGTCCTTCCTATACTTCGGTCTTCATGCAAGAATATAGTCTTTTTTTAAGTTCAAGAGAAATTATGTACTTCAAACTCATTCTTTATTTTGCCTTAAATAATATGCATTGTGTGAAGTCATGGTTTACTTAGAATTTTTCGACTCAAACTCTAATGCCACAAAATTTATGAATGTTTATTTATGTACCGTATTATGCTTTTAATTTCTTTAGGCTTTCTAATTTACTTATGTAACAAGTTTTTAATCAATGACTCCTAGACCGCCTCAGGCGGTCTTAGGGCATCATTTGAGAAAACACCCCTTACGTGAAATACTCAAGTAAAATAGGCCATGAAATTAAGGTTTTTCTTTAGGCATAAATAATCATGCTTCTTGAGGCATAATTATCCAGCTTAATTAGATTTATAACTATATATATACTTTTTGTGGCACTAAGATTCTTCGTCTAGAAATTCTAAGAGTGTGTGTAGTCAGTGCATATTTATTAAGGAAAAAAGTAAAGAGATGAGTCATTTTCTTAATTACTCCTAAACTATCAATCCAACCAATATTCTTTTTTAGGCTAAAGTAAAGAATTTCTAACTTGGGTTTTCTTAATCCTTATAACTATTTTGTATTTTTACAAAAGACTATCAACAATTCTCTACTACTTAAGGTTTTTTGGGGTAAAAAGGAAGAAAAAGAAATACTAAAAATGAAAAAGAACAAAGAAATCTATGTTAGTACCCCTCCCCCATACTTATCTAATGCATTGTCCTCAATGGATGATATGTGAATAATAAACAGATGTAAGGAAAGATATACAAAGAATAATGATAATGTACAAAGAACTCCTACTGTTACTTTATTTACAATTTTTTTGGAAATTTGTGGTTTATGGTTTGTAGTGGGTGTGGTCACTTGTAAGATGGGTCAACAAGACCCAGGGGGCTTAGTGTAACATCCGGGTTAATATAATCTCAAGAATTTTCTCCTAATCACCTAAAAAAAAAGAAATATTATTATACCCAATTAAGTTTAAGGCTAAGTAATTTAAGATTTCATGTTTATATGGAGTATTCATAGCATATAAGGGCTTAGGGCGATCCATCGACCTGGTCTTGAAAGGTTCGACTATGTCGTTCCCAACTTGAAGGTGGTCCTCTCCCGTAATATTGAAAGTATTCAGGACTTTGAAGGGTATAACCAGGCCGCTGCCTTGAAACTCCTGGTAGATCAATTTGAGAGGGACGTAGAGGAATGGCGCCGTCTTAGCCGCTCGGACCTGGAGTCTTCGGTTGATGAGCGGTTTGCGCGTCTTGTCGCTCAAATGCATAAAGCCCGTCTTGCCGCTCAGGAAGCTGCCAAGGCTATTTCTTCTGACTTGAAATCCTTAAAAATAAGGCAAGCAGAGGTTGGAAATGCCATCGAGGCCTCCACCAGTGCTCTTCTTGACGCTGAAGATAAGATCAGGAAGGCCAGAGAGATGATCAGGAAGGGAAATCTTCTCTTATCTAAGGCTGAACCGGTGCGTCTTGAAGAAACTGCTCGGCTTGAGCAGCTCAAGGCTCAGAGTGACGAACTCTCGCGGCAGGGACTATCGCAGAGGGCAACTTTGGCTGAGGTCGAAGCTCGTTTGGCCCAGGCGCGGCGAATTTCAATGAGGCTGAGCTGAGATCGCAGGCGCTTGCCCAGGTTGTTGATGACAGGCAAACAAAGCTGACTTCCCTTGAAGGGCGGATCAGATCTTACAATGTACGCCTGTAGGTCGTAGTATATGTGCCTCCATGTATCCCATCCTTTCGGAATCAATGAAATAATAATATTTTTTTTGTTTTGACTCCCTATCGAATCTCCAACTTGTTCTACTTTCTGAATTGCGATTCCAAGTTGTATCGCAGCCACTTGAGAACATAGTCCTTGTTGGATTGAATAATGAGACTTGGCTATCTGACAGTTCAGAGGTCGCGATGACATAACTGGTTAAGACGCCACCAAGCCCGAAACTGGTCCTTGTCAGATTAAAAGATGAGACCTGTCTTTTGTAAATGTCAACAGGGCGGGGGTTGAGACTTGTCTTTTGTAAATGTCAACAAGCTCGAAATTGAGACTTAGCTGTCTGCTGGTTCAGAGGTCGCGATGACATAACCGATTGAGATGCCACCAAGCTCAAAAATTGGCGATACTGTCTTTTGTAAATGTCAACAAGTATCGAGACCTGTCTTTTGTAAATGTCAACAGGGCTCGGGATTGAGACTTAGCTGTCTGCTGGTTCAGAGGTCGCAATGACATAACCGATTGAGACTCCACCAAGCTCAAAAATGTGTGATACTTGTCTTTTATAAATGTCAACAAGTATCGAGACCTGTCTTTTGTAAATGTCAACAGGGCTCGGGATTGAGACTTAGCTGTCTGCTGGTTTAGAGGTCGCAATGATATAACCGATTGAGACTCTACCAAGCTCAAAAATTGGTAATGGGATTTGGGAAGAGGTCTCGTTTTTATGGGGAGAAACGAGGGAATCACTGTCATAGTTTAATGTTAACATAACAGCGAAATGTATATGTCGTCCTACCATTCTATAGATGAGAATTGGTAAGTGATTTTGGAAGTCTCGTTTTCACAGGGAGAAACGAGGGAATCACTGTCATAGGTTTAATGTTAACATAACAGCGAAATGTATATGTGGTCTTATCATTCTATGGTTGAGAATTGGTAAGTAACTTTGGAGAGGGAATCAAATGGGAACAGGTCCCTTAAGATTTTTAGCAAACCCCCAGCTGTCAACGGGTTTGATAAGCCTTTACCAACTACCGTTTGAGTCGGGCTAGCCATGTTATTCCCCTCAGCATGATGAGTTGTCGAGAACTTATGTTGGACTTAAAGGCCAACATTTTCCTCTCCTTAATCGTTAAGGATGTTGGAGTGTCTAGTTAACGTATGTGTAACCTTGATTCTCCTTTAAGGCAACCCGTGTATGGCCAGGTTCTTGCTGGTTTATGGTTGTATGATCTCGCTTGGAGGAAGAGAAAGGCTCTCTTTGATGTACTTTGGACATGAAGATCTTGATCAGAGGTGTAGTATTAACTTGATCATGAGAAGGATCCTTAATCAAGGATAATACTTCTTTAAGAACTTGCCATTGATCGGCATCATGAGTAGGTCGCCGTCTGAAGTCATAAGGCGATATGCTTCGCTTGAATAGACTGTTTCTATTACAAACGGTCCTTCCCACTTAGGCTGAAATTTGTCTTTGGTCTTGTGCGTCATAATCATCGGTCGTCTGACGGCTAAAACCAAATCTCCTTTCTGGAAGACTCTTGCTTGACCTCTTATTGAAGGCTTTTGAGATTCGAGCTTGATACAACTCGATGTGTTGCTGAGCTTATGGTCGCTTCTCATCTAGGGCTTCAAGCTCTTGAAGACGCAACCTATCATTGTCCTTTGATGTGATCTTAGTCATTAGAGCGACTCGCAATGACGGCATCCAGATTTCCAACGGGATAACTGCTTCACACCCGTACACCAGGGAGAAAGGTGTATTACCTGTCGGTGTCCGAACTGTGGTTCGGTAGGCCCAGAGACATTCACCAAGCTTTTCGTCCTAATCTCGCTTATTCGAGGAGACGAACTTCTTAAGTAGCTTGATGATTGTTTTGTTGAATGCTTCCGCCAGGCCATTAGCGGCAGGATTATCGGCAGTTAAAGTCACATTCTGAATTCGGTATTTATCGCAGAACCGATAGAATACTTGACTTATGAATTGGGGACCGTTGTCGTGGATGATCCGCCTAGGGACACCAAATCGAAGGATGACATGGTGCTTGATGAAGTTAACCACGTTAGAGGTTTTGACTTCAGCCAGTGGTATAGCCTCTGCCCACTTTGAAAAGTAATCTATTGTCAGGATAAACGGTGACCTCTTGTCGAAGAGGGGCTAATTGGCCCTACAACATCTATACCCCATGCTTCAAATGGGCATGAAGCAAAAGTCGGGTGGAGCAATTCCGAAGGCTGGTGTATGAAGTCTGCATGAATTTGACACGCTTACACCTTCGTGCATACTGGATGGCGTCGGTTGTCATAATTGGCCAATAATATCTAAGCCTATGTAACTTGTCTTTAAGTTTTGGACCTGGCTGATGAGCTCCGCAGATGCCGTCGTGCGCTTCTTTAAGCGTTCCTGTGTCTCTGAGTGAGAAAGGCAACGGAGGAGGACACCGTCATATGAACGACGGTAAAGTGTCTACAAAGTTAGATCGTAGTAGAAACGGAGAGACATTCGTCTGATAGATGCCGCTTCCTTAGGATCATCTGGTAGCAGACCATGTAAAGCATAATCGATGAGAGAAAATCGCCAATCTCTCGGCTCGAGATCCGTGGAGACATTATAGACTTCTCGGGTTCCTAGCATATGCTTAGAGCATACAAGATGTCGAGTTGCCACTGCGAGGTGATACTCGGTGTCGGCTGGGAAGGCTAGTGTTGTCGCTAATGCAGCAAGAGCATCTGCCTTGGTATTTTGAGATCGAGACACGTGCCCGATGTAGAAGCCTTCAAAATAGGTTAGCCAATTCGATGGCTGTGTGATAACAAGGCACCAAGTCTTCATGACGGACCTCATATTCGCCTTTAACCTGACTAATAATCAGTTTTGAATCGCCATAAGCTTCAAGGTAGCGTACCCCATTCCATGGGCGAGTTGAAGGCAATAAGCAGAGCATTATATTCTGCTACATTGTTGGGGCATGATTCTGTCAGAGAAAATGCTCTGGGGAGGACATGATTTGTAGGGAGATAAACACAACCCCCACTCCGGCAATAATCTTGCCTTTAGGGCCCATTCGCGATGCTCCATCAAAGAACATTTGTCACACTTCCTCTTCTGAGGTTGCATTAGACTCGAAGACTTCATCAGAGATATCTTCGTGAAGTTTGAATGTTCCGGAACTGGATAAGCAGCCAGAAACTCTGCAAGGGCCTGGCCTTTAACCGCCTTCTGAGGGGTAAAGATCATATCGTATTGAGACAATAAAAGTGCCCACTTAGCCAATCTTGAATTCAATGATCCTGGCTTTGTCATAAGAAGACACAGAGGGTTCACTCTGGAAATGACATGTATGGTTTGGCGACCAAATAATGTCGTGTCTCTGAACAGCAAAGACGAGAGCTAAACACTCTTTCTCGATAGGATTGTAGCGAGATTCTGCTCCTATGAGGGTCCTGCTCAGGTAATAAATGGCGTGCTTGTGACTATTGTGTCCCTTTGAGCGAGGAGGGCACCGAGAGAATAGTCCATAGCTTTTACATAAAGAAAGAATGGTTTCCCTGATGTAGGGGCTGCCAAGACTGGAGGTTTTGTGAGGTACCTCTGATGTTCTTCATAAGCTTCCTGACAAGCTTGATCCCATACAAAGGAAGCGCCCTTTTTCATGAGTCGACGTGAACGGTTGACAGCGGCCTGAGAGATTTGTAATGAATCTCCTGATATACGCCAGTCTGCCTTGCAAGCTCTGAGCTCTTTGAGGTTTCTCGGTGGATACATACTCTGAATGGCTTTGACTTGTCTGGGTCGAGACGAATTCCTTTTGATGTAATTATAAACCCAAGGAACTTGCCACTTGACACTCCCAAGAAGGATTTTGTCGGGTTCATTTTCAGCTGATGAACCCGCATTATATCGAACATCGTTCTCAGGTCACGGAGATGTTGATCCTTGTTGCGGCTTTTGACAGCAATGTCGTCGACATAGCCTTCCACCGTTTTTCGGAGATGATCGCGGAAGATCGTACTCATTGCCCGCTGATAGGTTGCTCCGGCGTTCTTCAGTCCGAAGGGCATTATAGTATAGCAGTATACCCCCAATGGTGTTCGGAACGAAGTATGCTTCTCATCGTCGGGATACATCTTAATCGTTGTACCCTGAAAAACCGTCCATAAAAGACATTCTTTCGAATCCGCATTTATTGTCGATCATGACGTCAGTGATGGGCAGTGGGAATTCGTCTTTAGGATAGGTCGTATTAAGATCACAGTAGTCAATATAGATCCGCATTTTCCCGTTCTTTTTGAGGACGGGGACGATATTAGCAGCCCAATCTGGATGTTGTTCCTCCCAGATGAAGCCACATGCAATGAGCTTATGAACTTCGGCCTCAATAGCTTCCATGTTGTTCGGACGAAACCGACGTTGTTGCTGCTTGACTGGCTTGACGTCGGGCTTGATATTTAGACGGTGCATAGCGACTCGCGAATCAAGTCCGGGCATGTCTTCGTAGCCCCACGCAAATACGTCTATATACTCTTTTACGAGTATTATCAATTCTTCTTTTCTGTAAGTGATAGGCTTTCACTTATAAAAATGGGTTTGGGGTGATCTTGACTACCCAAGTTGACTGCATCACCTTATCTTCAGTAGGTGGCTCGCGCAGCTCGAATCGCTTTTCCCATTGGAGGTTTAGTTGCTGGGCCAAGGTTCCTCATTGGCAGTTTCTACAGGTTCAAACTGACTGCTTGAAGTCATATTAACAGTGAGGTTTTCAAATATTCCTCCTATACTGACATCTGAGTCCATTCGGAGGATGAGGCTGATTGTGATGGAATTGGTCCATCATCTTTGACTTGAACCGCTGTTGACGATGTGGGTGTGACGTACTCCAGCCCCCTGTGTGTACTATCATAGTAATTTGCAGGTTTCCCTTTTGGGACAAAATTACGCATCACACTGCGCCTTCCTTTTCCAAAATTCAGGCCTGCTCCATGCTTTAAGTTGTATCCCATTTTCTTCATAATATAGCGCGCTGACCGTGGTAATGGAAGAACTGTGGGGTGTCTGAATCTGGGCTTGAGTCTGCAGTTGTGGGTCCCCGTGGTTGGGTTCTACCGAAGATATCGGTAACTGACCTTACTTGGACGGGGGGATCACAAACGTGGCCCCTTCTATAGCTTCTATAGGTGTGCTGGCCACGCTCGGTTTATGTAAGGGCATATGCAGAGAGCCATCTGTAATGGACTTAATCGTCCCAATACTTGCAGGATAATCAAAAGAAATATTATCATTAATTACCCATTCACCTTCATCTTCAGAAGGAGTATTACATTGAGATTATTAAGACATGCTATAATTGGTTCACTAGTCAGAATGGCTGGCATGCCTACTTCAGATTCTGAATCCGCCTCATTGCCACTCTCATCGTCGTCTGGCAATGGTTCTTTAGGTGTTCCAATGGCCTCTTGATACAGAGAGGAGAGCGTCAGTGAAGTAATTTTCCACCCCTTTGAATGGTTGCTTCTCAGCGAAGACAGTTCGTACTGTCGCGTCATCTTCAACATATTTGAAGCATTTGGTGGAGAGTAGAGGGGAACGATCCAGTTGGCATGGATCCATGGCCGTCCTAGCAGCAGGTTATATGATGTGTCAGCGTCAATGACATAACACGTCACTTCTGACTTCAGGCTCCCGATTCTGCAACGGAGCCGGATTTTCCCAAGTGGATGGTTGCTCCCGGCGTTGAAATCGTATATTATAGTAGTGGTTGTGGACAACCTATACAGTGATATGCGAGGAAGTAGAGAAGCCTCTTGGGGATGATGCTGAGTGCGGACCCCGGATCGACTTGTATTCTTTCAATGCACATTGACCCGATATATCCAGTGTAGTACAGGGGTCGATCGTGCTTGTTGTCTTTGAGAAGCATATCTTCTGCCGTGAAGGTAATAGCGGGCACCTTTGATTGTGTGTGATGACACTCTGGGCAAGGAGGCTGAACATCATCGCTAGGGACCTCTGGCATGTATGTCAGGAACGATTCTGAATTAGCCAGGGCATCCCTGAGCGCCTCTCTTGTCTCTTTTGAGAGACGAAGGAGCTCGTGTATTGTGATACGAGCCGGGATATTAGCCAACTGAGCTAATATGTCAAAGCGAAAGGGCGTATCAAACCCTTGGCCTGATGGTTTCTTCAGCACATGGTCGAACCGTACCTCCTTAGGCTTCTCCTTTCCCTTGGTTGGAATTGGAGTGAATGCTGGTATTGGTACTGACATTGTTTGCTATTGTATCTCGTCAGTAGACTTTTCATACTGCCTCAAGTATGATTTTCCAGATCGGGTGCCCGTCTGTTGAGGTGCATCGACTTGCGCCGTGCAAGCATACTTTTTTCCTTCTGAATCGCTGAGGGAAGCGATGTAAGATTGCCATCATCTGGCAGGACAGAGATGACATTACATGACTTGCCCTTTAAGTTGGGCTCCTTTGAATCCCGCTGTACTTCTTGGACAAGGTCTGGGTGTATCCACATGACTTCCCTGTCTCCAATGTTAAAGGAATGAGACCTTTATTATCTCGAGTCATGGCTAAAGGATGTTTGACTTCCAACCGTGGCGCGGGGGCTGGATAGGTCCCGTCAGGGATTTGACCTTTTGGTGTTGCCGAATTCAAGAGTCACCATATTGGCAGTGACTTTCTTCTGTTCTGTCTTCAATGATAGAACCCCAGCATCGATTAAGGCTTGTATTCTGTCCTTGAGGACATAACACTTGTCAGTGGGATGGTGAATCATCCTGTGGTAGAGGCAGTATTTGGGGTCATTTGTGCGTCCTATCTCATTAGGACGTCGAGCCTCTGGTAGCTTCATTTTGTTCCCTTTGTGGAGCAGATGGAATATCGTGACCACCTGATCGTCCTTGAAGGAGTACTGTTTTGGAGGGAACTGGGCTCTGATTGTTGAAGTCGCTCTTCTTAGCCTTCGACTGCACATCTCCGGACAATTCTACGAACATAGTCTCTTTCCCTTTGGTTTGAGAAGACTGCGGTAGGTCGCTACGTCCTTTACTGTTCATACCCCATTTGCTCTAGGGGTGGATGGTTCAAACTTTTTAGCCGACTTTTCGGCTATCTCAGCTTGTTCGACCAATTCCTTCCAGGTGTTGGCTTTAACAGCCCCCATGCGACTTCCACTTGGTCCAAGAAGTTGTGCCTGCATGTCTGCAAGAGCATGGGTAATGGCATCCCTACTGGGCACATCAAGGATAAGTTTCTGAACCGCTCAATGTAGTCACGGGCAGATTCGCCCTTCTTCTGCACGGTGGAGAGGAGTTTGTCCATGGTCACTTCGGTATCGTCCTCATAGAAATGAGAGAGGAACCGGGTTTTCAGGTCGATCCAGGAATTAATAGAGCCCGGAGGGAGACTTCGAAACCAATCAAATGCCACCCCTTTAAGGTGCCAATGAACAGCCTAGCCATGATGGCGTCGTTACTTATAACATTGCCAGTCTGAGAACCGGAAGTAGTAGATGTGCTGATTTGGTGAGCTTTTTCCATCATAGGTATGCAACGTTGGTGGTTTGAACTTCGATGGATATGGCACCGAATCCCACTCCAGCGGGTAAGGACGGACTGCCCCTACCTTCTTTAATCATCCTCTGAGTTAGGGATACGATTTGAGCTTGGAGGCCCTTAAGGACTTCGGCGTCTAAGGAGGAACCCTCCTTGGATTTCTCCGTCTTTGGCTGCTCATTGCTGAAATGTTCTTCCTCATCATGATTGCTCCCGGCATCATTGTCATTCCGATTGCTGAGGAGTCGAGCAAACATCTGTTGAATATATCCAGGGCTTCTTACTGAGTTTTGGAAGTTTACTCCTGAGCTTCCAGGCGCCGACGAAGGTCGTCGTTGACATATCAGCCATATTGACTGATACTCTGTCTGTTCGCACTGAGCTAACTATCGCTGAAGAGGCGTACCCACTGTCTTCATCTTCTTCATCCGATGGTTGGAGTGATCTCCTGGGCTGTGACGAGGCTAGGGCTGTCGAGGAAGAAGGCTGCTCGTAACTGTAGGGTATCGCCACCCTAGATCTGGTGTGTTCGAAAGACACCTTCTTCATGCACCAAGACTTCGCCTAAGCCTGGGCTGTAATCTGGATCTGGGGAGCTGTAGGGGGTGTCGTCAGATGGTTTACCTCCCCTGCGTAACTCTCGTCCTCTTCCGGTCATGTTGACGGATGTAGAGGCGGATCTCGTGAGATGCTCCTTTTGCGATACTTCATAGGGAGATGTACGGACAGTCGATCAAAAACTGATCGCCGGTAATGAGTTGAGTGGACTGTCACCAACTGACATCCCTTTTGTTGACAATAGGGGAAGTTGTTCGGAAAGACACCGACTTCCGCTTGTTCGCCAAGAGTTCTCGCAAGTCAGACCCATGGGAGCCTAAATAATCCTGTGGAGAGGCCTTTCTGGAGCGTACATAGGATGATGTTTCGTTCCTCTTATCCCTGCAGAAGGGATTAGCACTAAATAGTACTTCAGTTCTTGCTTCGCCAACAGGTGCGAGCTTAGTGCTTGACGAACTGGAGAGCGGAGCACGCTGCGGTGCTTTACCCGCTATGCCGCTGCAAAGGGGATTAGCCTTAGATAACACTTTGGTCTTAGCCTCGCGGCCATGGACCCAGTGAGTACGCTGTGGTACAGTAGCTTCGCTCATATGAACGAGGCTGGCACAAGGCATTGCTGCTCTATAATTGGGCGACGATATGATTACCGTCGTGACTTCCTGGTCGGCAACATTGTTGGAGCAGACAGGCGTCTTGCCTTTTTCTTCGCGAGAAAGGCACGGTTGTGGCGTAGCTACGCCTGAAGCCTTGGCCAGAGACCTCTGTTTAGGCTTCCACATCTGCTTTGGCAAAGGATACTTAGGTTCGCATGGAACCTGATCTGCCACACGCGAGGCTGAAGGGTGTTGGCAGAATTCTGCTTCTGGTTCCTGCTTCGAAACCTTGGCCGTGGAGACTTCCTATGCTTCCGTGCTTGAAGCATTAGGCCACCCCCAGAGAGGACTTCTTCAAATCTTCCTTGATCGAACTGGACAACCAAGTTCTCAAGAGTGCGGGACTTAGGCTGCGGACGTGCCTCCTTGTTGCGCCAGATAATCGCAGTAGGTTCGTAGAGAACTTTTTCGTCTCCGCAGAGGCTTTCTTTGAAGATTTAACCAGAGAAGCTCTGGTTGCACCGGCTTTTCTGAATTCAGAGTTAGACCCGAAGGTCTATTCATCGCATTGCGACACTTGATTCTCAGCAGTGGAGAATATCATCCCAGCGGAGTCGCCATCTTGTTTTCTATTGATTTGCAAAGGGAAAAACTTACAAATAAAAAGGTTGAGGAGCTAAATTACAAGTATTCTTAAAAAAAGATTACAGGTAGATCTCCTCAGAGATCTGGAGAAGTGTGCCGATAGGAGTCTGGTCAACGCGCGACCATTGTCCCTTTGACGATGCGAGTGATCAGATTCCCTTCTCGCCTGGTTCCGGAAATCAAAGAATAAAAGTTGGTAGAACCCTCTTACTACTCTCAAAACCGCCTTCAATTAGGAATCCTTTTCGCCTGGTTCCGGAGACTCCTTGAGAAGAAGGTGTTAGGGTATCAGCACCCTGAATAGAGAAAGTAATTCTCTAAAAGTCTCTGAATTCAAGAGCGCGTGGTGCGTCGGGAAGAAGCCTCTGCTTGTGGAGTCCTCTCTCTCTTTGCCGGGGGGTCTCTTGCGCATATGCCTGGCATCTCTTCCTTGTGCCCCTGGAGGAATATTTATAAGGAGAGCAAGGGTATAATCGTCCCTTGAAACTATGAAAACAGATTGAATTGAATCTGTTTGAATCTGGAAAGTAGCCTTGCTGCGAGGCTAGCTAGGATCAGCTTCTGCGAAGCTAGAATTGGCAGGTTGGTTGATCCTCTTGATCTGTTTTGATCCTTTCCATATCGTTGGAGGATTTCCCCTGATCTTCTTACTCGTTTTTAAGAGAGTCAAGAGATTGTGGCAATCAACTACCAAATTTGATCTCAGATTTGATCTTAATTGAATTTGATCTGATTAGATCTGATCTCATCTAGAGATTTGATTGGTTAAAGGTTGACCATAGCAGATCAGTAGCGGTGCTGCCCGCTTCGAACTCACAGCAGAGCTGGAAGCAGTTTCTGGCGAAGTCCGAAAGAAGCTTTTCGGCGCAGCTAGAAGTCTTCTGTGGCGAAACTGCCATATACCCTTTCTTCGCAATTGTATGTGATTTCAGGCGGAGCTGACTCTCTCTGGCGAAGCTATGAGTTAGCTTTCTGGCGAGTGTTTCGAATGGCTTCAAGGCGAAGTCGGATGATCCTAACCTCTTCAAGTGAGGCTATCCCTTTGGGCTCATGTGATGCTAAGTGCTAGCATCTTAGACCTGCTGAGGCCTATTTAGAAACAATCTGGATTCATTGCTCTGCTTGCTGGATCAGTGGAGTCCAAGTTGCTTCCTTGTCCCTCGGAGATGGGTGAAAAAACTGGTCTTCAGCTCGTCTGTCACTTGTCTTTTGTAAATGTCAACAAGTTTAGACATTGTTCGGACCAATAAAAATCTTGTCTTTTTTAAGTGTCAACAGCTAAGAGATTAACTAAAATATTACACAATAACTTGGTTTACTCACTGAGCCGTCAAGCTCACCCTTTAATTGACAATTTCTTTTCAAGTCTAAGTAAGGGTCAAGACCGGCTTGAGAATTTGTGGTGTCCTATGAAAGGGTCTTGTTGTCTTCTTTTGCTTCTACTCATTTTGGAACTCTTTATATTTTGTGTTAGACTTATTATGCTAAGTTTGTAGAAATCATGTCATTCATGTTATGATCTTTTGTGATATGTTTAAATTCTAAAGGATGGACCTTATGTTTACAGCCCGATATCTTTTATATAAGCAATGTTATGCAAAGTAACTTGGCAGATTTCGTTGGCGGTATAATCTTTGGGATGGCTAGTAGTTCCTAGCTAATTGTGTATGTTGTAGTCTTGAATGAGGATATTCGAAGTACTATCTTGTTTGGAAAGTATATTATATTGATTGCGTGGATGTTTGCTTAGTATCTATAAGAACAACTATTGGGAGTCATCTACACTATTGAACTTCATGCGTTGTATTTGGGCATGGCACAGGTTACAAAGGAGATGCTACCAAAATTTTGAGCAATTAAGTTATTAGAGATGATTCTTAATCCCCTGATTAAAGGTTAGAAGAGAATCAGAATATTATTATCTGGGACCGTTACACTTAGTGGTTAGAAAAGGCTTCAATCTTTGTTCATTGACTTTTACTTCCTCACCACTTGTAACGCTCCGATCCCGCAGGTACGGGAACGTTATGGCGACGTACATACGCGAGGTGAAAACAACCTCACGCGTACGTTAAGCCTCAGTACAGGACATAGTCTCTATATACACAGGTGTTCCAGCAAGAAATTAGTACAAGAATACCTGCATAAAGAGGTTAGTGATCATAACAGATAGAAAAAATAGGAATAAATACGATAACAATAAGAAATCACAAAGATACCTATGAATGGTCTCGAAGATGAGCCTCCTATGTGAACCCAATAGACTATCTGACAAGACAATATCTGCGATCTCCAACCTGGGCACAAACCTAGGGTCGTCAGAAAGCGACTAGTGAGTGGTAAAATGAAGGAGGTGGTAATATATACAATAGTAATACAAGCACGATACTAATATATAATACATGTTGTTGTACTAGTGATACCATATAATAAGCATATTTGTGGTATCAGAGCCTAGGTTCACACCTGGTGCGGGTAACCACCTGGGTCAATGCTTGGGCTCTTACCAACAGTACAATCAGGTTCAGATAAACTTGTCTGTATCTGAATTTGGGGATTCCAGTGACGAGTACAAGAATACCATGTCATTGATACTTCATTCCTTGACTCATTTGTATTCCTTCCTTCCTTCCAGTTGTCAACCAAAACATCCAATGTCCTTCTCGCTTTCCTTGCATCGTCTTGCTTCCCATCCGTTAGGATTAGTTCACTACCATACTTCTCCATCTCGAGTTCCTTATAGATAGCAGAGTGCGCAATGGAAGTGCCGTGGACCCGTAACATTTCGACTTTGGTTGGAAATATTATTCTCACACCTGATTTGAAATTTCGAGGACGAAATTTTTGTAAGGTGGGGAGAAATGTAACCCCTGAGCCCTGATGTATGTATCACAGTATCAGTACTCGATACGGCGTACAAAATTGACTTGATCTTCCTGGTAGTCAGATGAACCGATTTTAGTTTCAAATATCATTTTCTAATATTTTAGATTTTTCAGATTTTCACCTCACGTATGTACGTCGCCATAACGTCCCCGTACCTGCGGGATCGGGGCGTTACACCACTCTTCGGTTCAACAATTATTACAACACCGTGTAGAGAAACTATGTGTATAGTGAACGGTCCCGACCAATGACTTTTGAGTTCCCGGCAAAGATGTGAAGCCTTGAATTGTAAAGCAAAATTTTTTGTCTAGGAACAATTTTTTTTTTGTTTGATGATTTTGTCGTGAAAAATTTTCATTCTGCTCTTTGTGATTCGTTCATTATCATAAACTTCGTTCCGTATTTCCTCCAATTCTGAGATATGCAGTTTTCTTAGTTACCGACTCTGATCAGATCAAAGTTTAATTGCTTTATGGCCCATAAGGCTCAGTGTTCTAATTTGACAAGCAAATGGTAGGCTTTTTCGAATATAATTCTGTATGGAGATAATCCTAGAATGGTCTTAAAAGCAGTCCCCCACAAAGCATCTATCAGAGTGACCAACCATTCTTTTCGATTTTGTCCACTGTGTTCTCCAAAATGAGCTTGATTTGTCGATTTGTCACTTCAACTTGCCCATTGTTTGGGGGTGATACAGGGTGGATAATTTGTGAGTGATGGAAATATTTTCGCATTAGGGCTTCGAAAGCCCTATTGTAAAAATGTGATCCATTATCGCTAATTATTGCTCGCAGGGTACCAAACGGGAGAAGATGTTTTCCTTGAGAAGTTTGACAACAACTTTGTTGTCATTGGTCTTGGTAGGCACGACTTCTACCCATTTGGAGGCATAATCTACTACAACCAAGATGAACTGGTTGCCAAATGAATTTGAGAATGATCCTATGAAGTTGATGCCCAAATATCAAAAATTTTAACTTTGAGAATCGAGTTTAAGGGCATCATATCTTGCCTCGAAATCTTCCTAATTTTTTGGCAGTTTGAACATGACTTGCAAAAATAGAAGGAGTCTTTGAACAAAGTGGGCCTGTAAACCCACTTTATAAGACTTTCTCTGCGATTTTGTGGGGACCGAAGTGTCATCCGCATGCAAGCTCATGGCAGAAATTGAGCACACTCCTTGTTCCTCCTTTGGTATACATCGCTGAATAATCTGATCAGGACAGAACCTGAAGAGATACGGTTCTTCCCAAAAGAAGTACCGAATCTGGGCAAAAAAGCAATACTTGTCCTTCTTTATCCATTCAGTGAGTAATTGTCTGGTGACCAGATAATTGACAATACCCGCATATCAGGATTCTTTCAAAATGGCAAGGATGTGCTCATTTGGGAAATCCTAATTAATCGGGATTCGTTCTACATGTGCGTTAGGAATTCTTGACAAATCGTCAGCCATCACATTTTTACACCTTTCTTGTCACCGATTTCCAGGCCAAATTCTTGAAGCAGAAGGATCCACTGAATAAGTCGGGCTTTAGCTTTCTTCTTGCTCATGAGGTGCATTAATGCGGAGTGATCCGTGAAAATCAGTCTTGGATCCCACTGAGTAGGGATGGAACTTCTCTAACGCGAAGACAACAACCAAGAATTCCTTCCCAGTCGTTTGTGTAGTTTAGCTGGGCATTATTCAGGGTCCCACTCGAGTAATAAAACAGGTGCTGCCTATTGTCGACGCGCTGTCCTAGGACAGCGCCGATAGCAAAATCAGAGGCATCTCATATGATTTTAAATGATTACGTTCAATCTGGCTCTGAAATGATGGGTGGAAAAGATGAGTTCTCTCTTCAGTCTTTTCCTTGAGAAGAAAACACTCGTCGTTGAAGTTGAAGGGCATGTCTTTACTAAGCAAGTTGGTCAAGGGTCTAGCAATCTTGCCAAGTCCTTGATGAACGTTGATAAAATCCTGCGTGTCCTAAGAATGAACAAATGTCTCTTACGCACTTGGGGACAGGAAGTTTAGCTATGACTTCCATCTTGCCTTGTCAACTTCAATTTCCCTTCTTGAAATTTAATGGCCGAGGATAATCCCTTGTCTCATCACGAAATGAAACTTCTCCCAGTTTTAGAGTTAAATTCTTCTCCTTACATCTCTGAAGAACTAACTCTAGGTGATGAAGATACTAATCAAAAGAATCTCCATAAATGGAGAATCATCTATGATGACCTCTAAAATCGTTCTACCATATCAAAAAAGAGACTTAGCATGCACTGTTGGATGTAGCTGGAGCATTGCACAATCCAAAAGGCATACGTTTGTAGGCGAAAGTTCCGATTGGGCATGTCAATGTCGTCTTCTCTTGATCCTCTAAAACGATAGGGATCTGATTATATCCTGAGTACCCATTCAAGAAGCAGTTGTACTCATGGCCAACCAAACGTTCCAACATTTGATTGATGAACGACAAGGGAAAGTGGTCTTTATGAGTGGCATCGTTCAATTTCCCATAATCGATGCAAACACGAATTTTTGTTGGTAATCGTGTTTGCACTAATTCCTTATTTTCGTTCTCTACCACAATAAATCCAGCTTTCTTAGGGACAATGTGGACAGGGCTTACCCACTGGCCATCAGATATGGGATAAATGATCTCATTGTCCAAAGTTTGAGAATTTCTGTTTTCACGGCGTTTTGCATAATAGGGTTAAGCTTACACTGTGGGTCTCTTTTGGGGGTCGCGTCATCTTTCAAATGTACACGGTGTTGCGCAGTTGCTGGACTTATCCCCTTGATGTCACTCATGGTCCATCCAGTTGCTTCCTTTTCTTTCCTTAAAACAGACATCAAGCTTTCTTCCTGTTCCCCAGTCAAATTGGATGTGATTATGACCGGAGGGTATCGTTTTCACCTAAGTATGCATACTTAAGATGTTCTAGTAAAGCTTTCAATTCTAAGGAAGGGAAGGACTCACTGGAGGGATTTGCAAATTTAGTTTCAGGATTTGACATAACAGGGTTTGATGCCCATTCTACAGCAGAATCAACGATTTCATCTAGATTAAAGTCTTCCAACTCAAATTCATTTTTGAGCTCCTCATGTTTGCTCGTCAAGTTTTCAATGTAGTTAACATCGAAAGTTTAATCTTCCAAATCTCGGGGTTGCTTTCCTATGTTTAAAAACATTGACCTCCTTTATCATGTCCAAATGTCAATATCATATGTCCATTCCTGCAATTGATTATTACATTGGCAGTTACAAGGAATCGTCATCCTAAAATGGCAGGATTCTGAGCTCTAGGGTTTCATATTGGTTGGGTTTCAAGTATAATAAAGTCGACTGGGTAGATGAAATTCCCGGACCGAATGAGGACATCCGTGATTTCCCTATTGCGAGCTTTCACGGATCGGTTACCAAACTGAATAGTGACTTGGGTTGGACACAGTTCTCTTAGACTGAGTTGCTGATACACAGAGAGAGGAAGCAAGTTAATGCTCGCTCCCAAGTCAAGGAGTGCCCGACTAATCTCTGTATGTCCTATTGTGTAAGAATTGTGGGGCATCCGGGGTTCTTGTACTTGACCGGGATAGGACCAAACAGGAGTTCACTGATATTAGCTGCTAAAAACACTTTTTTCGGCACATTGCATTTCCTCTTCCTTGTGCACATATCCTTGAGAAATTTAGCATAAGTAGAGACTTGCTGGATAGCGTTTAGAAGAGGAACATTCAACTTGACCCGGTTGAACATTTCTAGGATCTTCTCCATGTTCATACTCATATCATTATTCTTAAGCCTAGTTGGGAATAGTGTTATAGGCTTATGGACTTTCTCAGTTGTGTTGTCCTTGTCTGAGTCACGTAGACTCGAGCTAACAGATAGAGAGGCAGAAGTAGAGTTGGATGGGGTTGGAATTGCTGGCTGTGAAACTTGGTTATCCACGTTCTTTTTAGACCTAAGTGTGTGGACAACATTACACTGGTTGATTTGAGGTTCAAAAATCTGATTAGAGTTTTTTGGGTTGGCTAGTTATTGACTAGGCAAGGTACCCTTAGGTCTCTCACTCAAGGAACTAGCTAGCTGACTTATTTGAACTTCTAGTCGAGAGATTGCATGTGCAAGGTTGTTCGACATTTGTTCGGTGTTATGCATCAAGGCTGTGTGGATCTTCAAAAAGTTCTCCATGTTAGCCCAAAGGCCCATCACTCTAGTTTTGTTGATGATTAGCTTATATAGTTATAGTAATAATAATCTTATGGTCATTTAATTTTAAATTTTTATCAAGATCTTAGTCAGTGTTCAGTTTAACAAAAGATTTGAAGCCAAGTTTTGAAGCAAGCACGTGTTGATTTAAGAGCTCGCGCTTCAAGATTACATCAAGTACTCAAAGAAGAGTTTAGCCTATGGATCAAGTTTTGAACCAGGTTAAGATGGAAAAGAAGATTTTTAAGACTTGAGTCTAGTTTTGTAAGTGTTAAGATTTTGTTTTAGATAAAATGTAAAAGATAGATTAGTTGTGGATTGCTTAGGCTCATACACACACAAAAAATATTTCAAAACATTTCATGTTAAATAGTTTTAGTTTTTGAAAAAATATCGTTTTGATTTTAAGCTTCAAAATATACATCTTGAGTTTCATAAATAGATTTCATCAAAACAAGTATACATAGTTTATATGTGTTTTAGATTTTGGTCATATACACTATTACTTAATATTGTCTTAAAACTTTTTTGTATAAGAAAACAAAATACAAATGGTCAGTCATCTTCGCTGATTAAAAATATGGAAATGAAAATCTATTATATTACTGATCAGGTTTTTGGAGAGGATCACAAACATCTCGAGGAGCCTTGAGTTCTCTCTATTCAATTTCTGGTATTCCTACTTTCTTTTATTCCGTCGTTTCCTTGATTTTTGATGTATTTGACTCATTTCTTATTCTATTCTTTTATTCATATGTTGTCATGTGTGGTCATTTATATATTATATTGCAGTGTTATCGTGTCATCATAGTAATTATATAGCTTGTTCAAGTTACTTTAGGTTTAGCGTGTATAGGTGGGGTATTTTTCTTACGTATATACATCACCGACTCTTATCGCGACTCCGTTTCTGAGTATTTTGGGAAGCAGGGCGTGACACAAGAGGTTCTACAAATTGCTTAGTAATGATCTTTGTAACCCTAAACCTTAGTGACTTGAGAAATAATATTATCTTTACTTTCCAAATGGGAAAGTTTAAATCATCAAATTTGGGTGGAGACTTGATGCTAGAAATGTCGTCTGATGCCATGTGTGTGAGCAAACAGAGATAATATGCAAAAAAAAAAAAAAAAAGCCAAACAAAGGGTCATTCTATGGTGGTTAAACCAAATATCTAGAGTACTAGGCTCTGATACCAATTGAAATCACCTAATGAGGGTGAATAGGTAATGGCTAAAAGCAATGGCAAACAATGTGGAAATAAAAACAACTATGCTAACTGGCAAATCAATACTAACAAGATCAATGCACAATCCTACACAAGCTAAGTAATCGAGGACAAGAGATATTAAGCATGTAAGTATGAACATAATTATAGCATGCAAGATATAAAAGAGTGAGTAGAGTTGAGAGATAGAGAGAAGGCAATCGCAAATACGAGAATATGTTTGAAGTTCCAACCACTTGCTCTACGTCACCATCTTCACTACAATGAAAAATTTTCACTACTATTCGATCTGGTAAGATTATCAACTCATTCAAGTTCTTGGCAGAAGTCTCAGACCCGCAAGTCCTTACTCGGCGTTGTAATACATATAATCCGAGCCCGCAAGCTTGCTTGAGGTCGCAACCTCTACAACTCTTTAAATACAAAAAAGTTATTATCTTTCCCAAATCATAAAGGCTCACAAAATAATCCCTACAACCAAGTTCTAGGAAATGGAGCTCTGAGATTGTGAGTGTGAAGTGGATTGAAAGCTCAAAACTAGAAATAAGGATTTGAAATTTTGGCTAAAAATGAATTCTTTTGAAAATCTTTTGTAAATCTCCTGGAAATATTGATTAAACACTTAGCAAAAAAGTTTTTAGAATTTCTCTATTGTCCCCCTATTTATAGAGGACCAAAATAGCTGATAGAAACTCCAAATAGTCATTATTGATTAACCCAGAAAAGACAGATTTAAAATATAGTCGTTTGGGGTTAATCCCAGGCTAATCGATTGACTGGCCAGTTGACCGCTAACTGTCATATTTCTGACGTTGGGGATAACAGATGACTAGGCAGTCGACCGATCCTAACAGAGAGCTAACGTGTCTCAGTCGGTCGACCGATCGGTCAACCGATATTGACAAACAGAGAGCACTGCTCTAACAAGCGATCGACTGGTTGGTTGACCGACATGCACAAGATATACTAGTGCACGTCAATGCATAATCCGTCGACCACTCGGTCGAACGGGAGAGCAATCAGCTTTGCTTGTCGGTCGACCGCAGAAGGCCTAAATCATACTTTAAAATATTTTAGAAATACTCTTTGAAAATCATATAAATTCCTTTGATAAATACTTATAAAAAGAAGTTCATGTAAATTATTTGTAGCACAAATATGTGTGGTCGGGATCAACACAAAATATAAAATTTGAACTTATTTTTGTAAACATGAAATCTTTTTCAAAATACTTTTCCAAATCCAAAATACAAAATACCATTTTATAAACACTTAACAAAATCTATTGAAAATATTTTAGAATGAGAAACACGATAATGATTTAGAGTGCGTATGTAAATCTCAAGAGCAAACCAAATCTATAAATTTTGATTTTATTAAAACTAAATATGACATTGTATAAAAAGAAAAACATTTCTTCTTGAGTGCTTCAATTTGCATCTCATCTTCATCTTGATCCCTTGAGCTTGACTCCATTTTTTAGTGTTAGATGTGTTCTTAATGCTTAAGCTCTGAATCATCTCGATGTTAGTTTCAAAACTTGAATTGTGAGTATAGATAAACATAAACACCACAATTCTTATAAACCTGTAACTTAAATAAGCAAAATTCATTAGCACAAATAACTACATGAGATAGTTATCATCAAAATTAAGGTGATAGACCTTTGAGCCAACAGTTTTAACTAAAAAAAATATTATAAAAACTCTCTTCTCCACCTTTTTATGTGTCTTTCGAGCATTTTCTCTGCAGATACAAATGTCAAAGTATTCATGCGTGGCACCTGCCACATAAGATCTATGTAAGATTTCTCGAATTTTATTCAATATCTTTCAATGTTCTCTTTTAGATTAAATAATTCAACATCTGAAGAGCTCAAAGAGGACCACTTCGAGACTACGAGATTACAATTAGTTATAGTTCTCTCTTCCTCTTCCCTCAAAAATTGCTTATCTTTCTCATCTAAAGCTACTTAAACAAAAGATCTGTCTTATCTCTTTATTCATGCATTTAAAACTACTGATTCACCAGAATAAAAACACAATAAGAAGAGATAAAGTTATTATTTCAAATAAATAAAATATTTTTTTCTTAAAAAATTATAACTGGAAAATGAAGAAAACAATTCTCCATCTTTTCATCATATAATCAAATTTCAAAAAAAAAAAAAAAGAAAGAAAACATTTGACTCATTCATTAATATTGTTGTCATTTTTAAAATAGTTTAAAATATTAACATAGTATTTATAATATACTGAAGATAAATTAATTTAAATCGGTAAATTTAACAACTAATTTTAAAAATTAATATTTATTTTTAATGTCCTCAGAAAAAAAAAAACCCCAAAGTGCAACGGACAGTAATAATAAAGCATTGATAGTTTAAAAAATATCATATGAAAATCATAATTTATCAATTATATTTTTCATATTTTATTTATTTTGGTTAAGTTCATAATAATTATTAATTTAATAAATATATTTTTATATTTTTTAATAAGCTATATGTGCTTAAATCTAGGGAAGCAATCAGTTTATCATTTATTGCTTTATGGTTTTAGTTAGAGCAATTTTTTTTATAAAAGTAAAAATACTTATATTAATATTAATTAGCATAAATATCTAATTATTTTTTATTATAAATTTTCTCATTATTTTTCTAAACGTGCATTGCATGCGCCAGGGATAATAGTTTGAAGAGTCCACATGAACCCATTGATACTAGTTCTTTTTCCAGTAGTAGATTCCACATACATTAGTCTTGTACAACAAAGGGCATAGGAAAAGTATCTCTCATACTAAACTAAAATTTAAGTAGGAGAAAAATATATTTGACAAACTTGTGGTAAATTTAGACATTTGTCAATCTATATTTTAAAAACATAATATATATAAAATAATTATTGCTAAGATTTTTAATCTTTGCAAATGAGATTGCAAATCTCAAACAAACTTATGTAAATTCTTAGTATTTTCTACTTAATGAAACAAATATATAGTTAGAAATTTAAAATTTAAAGCTATAAATTTATATTAAGATTATCTATGAATCTAGATTTATAATATAACATATATGTATGAGAAGAAGATATTTGAATTTTTTTTTTATCTATATCTATATAGTTATCTATATCTTAAAGTTTATTGGCAGATAAAGTTACATGAATTCTTATATCTTTAAATTTAAAAAAAGATCACAGGAAATTTCAAAGATAACATCACAAGAGAATAAGATAGAGAGTGATCATTCACGAGAAGTTTCAAGAGAAGGAAGGAAGAAAGAAAAATAAGAAAAAAGAAAACGCCTGAAGGAAAAACAGAGACTGAGTGACAATGGGCACTTAGGTTGAGCTGAGCAAGCTATCCAAATACTCTCCGTAGGGATGAGAATTTGCAAGCGAGATCGCGACTTAATCGGACTGGCCTGAAAGATACGATTGAGACTCCATTTAAATGAGTTATATTTCTAATTGGGCACTATCCATTTGACCCCATATATTTTCAGATCAAATATGAGCGTTACTCACAACACTCTCATTCTCAGGCCAAAACTCCCCTTATTACTTATGTAGTCAACTTTTCAGTTACACTTTTACATTAAGCCAAACACCAAAAAAAAAATATATTTCTCACTTATATTTTCTCATGGTTGTGTTGGATTCATAGAAGTGGGAGAAAAATAGGAAGTGAGAAAACTCATTTCCCATTTCCCTTAGTTGTTTTGAATTGTAAATGAAAAAGGAAAAACTCTTTTTTCTTTTATCTTTTCACATTTACACCTTATTTATAGTATTATTTTTTGAAAATCACCTAGAGGGGAGGTGAATAGGTGATAATACTAATCAATGTACAATTTAAAAACTATGATGCAACAATCGCCCAAAACAAGACTAAGAGCCGAATGCCCCGCGAAGGGTTCTGAACTCCTTCCTCCTGATTCCTCTTGAAATGAGTTGGAGGTGCGCAATGCAACCTTGTTGTATGGGACTATGATTGATAAGATGAATGAAAACAAATGAATCTTGCAATGAAGATAAAAAGCAAGTAATAAGTGCAAGTAAAGCAAGAAGCACAAGAATGTAAACCAAACGTAAACACCAAGAGTTGTTATCGAGGTTCGAGCACCCAAATCTACTTCCCCGCCTTCCCCAGAAGGATTACTAACTACTTTTACTATCATAAAGATATCAAAAATACACCGGAGTACTCAACTCCACAATCTCAAGTACAAGCAATTTCTTAGTAGTCAAAAGACCACAAACTTTCTCTTAAAAAAAATTCTCTTCCCTTACAAGGTCCTTAGAGAACAATGAGTAAGATTTGAAGCTCTTATGTGCAAAGGGAAAAGAAAAATAAATCAGAGAATTCTTGAAAATACTTCAGAAAATGAGAGAGAATTTGAGCACAAAAACTAAGAAACCAAGCTCTTTTGAATGCCTTAAACTTTTGAAACTATTGCAATTTTTCTTGTAATTAATTGGTAAATGAACTTCTCCCCAAACACCCTTATTTATAGTAGAGGGCTAGGGTTTAGAGATAAAACATACTTAAGGCTAATCAGGTCGTATTAAATTCAAAACATATCATTTAAACATACTTAAGTGGGAAAAAGACAAAAATTAAAACAGCTTAAGAGATAGCTGTCACTGTTCAAACTGCTACCTCGGTCGACCGGTCGGTCGACCACAGTTCAAAAAATAAGAGCCGTTGCCAGCTCTCGATCGACCGACCGGTCGACCGAAACAAACAGAGAGCAGAGGTCTTACAGTCAGACAGGGTTCGTTCGACCGGGGAAACGTGCACACGGATACGCACTCCTGTCAGAACCTCGGTCGACTTGGCCGGTCGACGGCTAGACCTGACACAGGGTCGGCCGACCGGGCGGTCGACCGGCTCAGGTCAAAAGCCAAAATATAAACAGAATTTTCAATAGACTTTGATTTTAAATAAAATATTTTTGAATAGGGATAAGTATAAAACATAAAGATGAATTTGTAGGCAGAAGATTGTATGTTAAAATATTTTGTACAAATTATAGGAAATAAACTTAGAAAGAAGATGTGCGCAAAAAACGTGTGTGATGGAGCTTCAAATCCTATTTCACTATTCTTTAACAAAACTATGAATAAAGAAACAAATCTATTGAAGTCTTCTAAAGCATTCTTGAGGTCTTGAGCCAAGCTATGCCTTGCTAGAGCCTTCTCTTCTATGTTCCTTCCTTGATGTGCAATATGCCTTCTTTGCTTCATGAACCTAGAAGTTTTTGCAATAGCTAAGCAACGACCTCCAAATATGGTACTAACCTGAAATTATCTTGAACAAACTTATTAGTACCAAATAGCTCTTATTTGGTTTGTCATCATCAAAACTCAATAATTGGAGAGTGTAACCTTTTGGGCCAATAATCTCCCCCTTTTCGATGATGACAAAACAAATAGGCTATAAGCAAAAATATAGGGGAGGAGAAAGCTCCCCCTCAAATTATGCTATCAAAAAAAAACATTGTAAAATGCAAGCAAAATCCATAGGATTAAAAACCATGAAATAAAATACTTGCAAAAACACTTAAACTCAAACCACCATGAATTCATAAAAACACCATTAAAAACCAAAAACATGTATAAACTCATATAGAACCAAAACCATATGAACTCATACTTCTATCATAAAAACTCATTCTCCCCCCTTTTGTCATACATCAAAAAGGGTTAAGAAAACATTTTTATTCAATAACACAAATATTAAGTTCACCACAATGAAGGAAAATCTAGAAAAATCAAGTGGTTTAGTGAAAATATCGGCAAGTTGCAAATCCGTAGAAATATAATCAATATCTATATCTCCTTTCTCAAAATGATCTCTAAGAAAGTGATATCTAATCTCAATGTGCTTGGTCTTACTATGTTGATTTGCATTCTTAGTCATGTATATAGTACTAGTATTATCACAAAATATTTTTATATGGTCAAAATGTAAATCATAATCAAGGAGAGTATGTTTCATTCAAAGGACTTGTGCACAACAAGCCCCCGCGGCAACATACTCCGCCTCGGCGGTTGAGAGAGCTACGGAATTTTGTTTCCTAGAGGACCATGAAACAAGACAATTACCAAGAAATTGACATGTCCCACTAGTACTCTTTCTATCTACTCTACAACCCGCATAGTCGGCATCCGAATAACTCGTCATTGAGAAATCTCTGGTTTTCGGATACCATAGACCCATTCCAATTGTGCCCTTAATATAACGAATAATGCGTTTTACCGCAATAAGATGGGACTCTTTAGGACACGATTGAAATCTAGCACAAAGACACACGCTAAACATGATATCCGGCCTACTTGCCGTTAAATACAAAAGACTACCTATCATGCTTCTATATAATTTAATATCAACATTTTTACGTTGGTCATCCTTATCAAGCTTGGTTGTAGTTGCCATGAGAGTGTTGCAAGCCTTTGAGCCTTCAAGTCCAAACTTCTTTACGAGTTCCTTTGCGTACTTGGCTTGACTTATGAATGTCCCATTTTGCAATTGCTTGATTTGGAGTCCAAGAAAGAAATTAAGCTCCCATTGAAGATATTTCAAATTCAAGTTGCATGACCTTTTCAAACACCTTGCATAAAAGCTCATTAGTAGAACCAAAAATTATATCATCAACATAAATTTGCACAATTAAAATGTCATTATCAACATGCTTAGTAAAGAGAGTTGTGTCTACTTTGCTTTAACAAAATCATTTGAAATGAGAAAACTAGAAAGCCTTTCATACCAAGCTCTTGGAGCTTGTTTCAATCCATACAAAGCTTTATCAAGTTTAAAAACAAAATCGGGATGAACATGATCAACAAAATCGGGAGGTTGAGTAACATAAACTTCTTCATTAATAAAACCATTCAAAAATGCACTTTTCACATCCATTTGAAAAAGTTTAAAATTTTTGAAAGATGCAAAAGCTAGTGTCATCCGTATGGCTTCAAGCCGTGCGACGGGTGCAAAGGTCTCCTCAAAGTCAATTCCTTCAACTTGAGTGTAACCTTAGGCCACTAACCTAGCTTTATTCCTAATGACATTTCCGGACTCATCCATCTTGTTTCTAAAGATCCACTTAGTACCAATTATTGGTCTATCGTGGGGCTTAGGAACAAGGTGCCATACTTGGTTGCGCTCAAATTGATTGAGTTCCTCTTGCATGGCAAGCAACCAATATGAGTTCGCCTCGGCTTCGAGGATGCTTTTGGGTTCAAAATGAGAAATGAAAGCAAAGTTACCACATAGGTCATGGAGTTTGGAACGAGTTGTTACCCCTTTAGATGCATCACCTAAGATGAGCTCCTTGGGATGATTTGTAGCGTATCTCCAAGCTTTAGGAAGCGGTTGAGAGCGTTCCTCTTTATCCTCTTGAACATCACCTATAGGTTCTTGCTTTTCTTCTTGAGCGAGTGAGTCCTTCAAGAATGTCTCTCCATGTCTTCACCTAATGGGTCAATCTCTACAACATTCTCAACAACCACATTAGATTTTTCAAATTTAACTTGCATGGATTCTTCAATGGTAAGTGAAGATCTATTGAATACTCTATAAGCTTTACTAGCTGTAGAATATCCAACAAAGATTGCTTCATAAGCCTTAGCATCAAATTTACCCAAATTATCCTTAGTATTTAAAACAAAACACTTGCATCCAAAAATTTTAAAATATGCAACATTAAGTTTTCTAGAATGATACATTTCAAAAGATGTTTTGGAAGAATTTTTGCACAAGTAAATACGATTTGAAATATAGCATGCGGTGTTTACGGCCTCGGCCCATAAATATTGAGGGAGGTCATATTCACTTATCATTGTCCTAACCATCTCTTGAAGTGTTCTATTTTTCCTTTCTACAACTCCATTTTGTTGTGGAGTCCTAGGACAATACATTTCATGCTTAATTCCCTTTTCATCACAATAAGTCATGAATAGTTGGTTAACAAACTCACCACCTCTATCACTCCTTATTTTCAAAATTGAAAATCCTTTTTCTTTTTCAACTCTTTTTCGAAAAACTTTGAAATGTGAAAAAGTTTGATCTTTGTGTTCCAAAAAGAAAACCCAAGTGAAGCGAGAAAAATCATCAACTAAAACAAATGCAAATCTACTACCATTTAAACTTTTAGTTTTAGTTGGTCCAAAAAGATCCATATGAATTAGTTCTAAAGGCCTAGTAGACATGATATCCTTGATTGGTTTGAATGAAGACTTGGTTTGTTTCCCAAGTTGGCACGCACCACAAATGCGGTCTTTCTCAAACTTCAAGTAAGGTATACCTTTCACTAAGTCCTTAGAATTAATCCTAGAAAGATGGTCAAAGGATGCATGTCCTAATCTTCTATGCCAAAGCTAAGAATTTTCATCAAAAGCATTCAAACATTTAGTAGAACAATCTAAATTAAGCATGTCAATGATATAAACATTATTATCACGAAAACCGGTAAGAATACAATCATTGGATTTAACATCAAAAATCTTGCAAGAAGAATCATCAAAAACAACTTTAAGTCCACGGTCACAAAGTTGACTAATGCTAAGCAAATTATGTTTTAAACCATCAACTAAAACAACATTTCTATAATAGAAAATGCACCAATTTGAATGTTACCTATACCGATGATAGTTCCTTTGGAGTCATCCCCGAAGGTGATGGTGCCACCTTCCATGTACCTTGATAGGGTTGTAAAGTTGTTGATGTCCCACGTCATGTGTCTTGAACAACCACTATCAAGGTACCACCGCTCCTTACGTCTTGGAGCCTTGGTGTGTACCTACATCAAATAATTTAGGACTTAATTTTGGTACCCACATTTTCTTGGGTCCTAAAGGGTTAGTGCCATGAACCCAAACAAGATTATTTGATCTATTTACTTGGTCATAACAAAACTTAGCTAAATGTCCATTTTTACCACAATAAGTGCATCTATATACTCTACCATATTTAAAAGCATAGTGAGTGTGTGATTTGTGAGCATGTGAATTATGAGCATGTAAATTGTGAGCATGAGAAGCTTTAGCATGAGTGTTGTGTGTGGTGTGAGCATGAGGAATTTTATCATGTGAAGTTTTAGCATGAGTGGTGTGCTTTTTAGAAAACATGTCCTCAAGTTTCTTAGTGTTAAAAGCACAATCCTTTAAAACTTTTTCAAAATCAGCCATTTTAGATTTAAAAGAAGAAATTTCTTTTTCATCAACCATAGGAGATTTTGCCTTACAAGAAATCTTGTAGGCACTAAATTCTTTTTGAATAGAAATGAGATTTGAAGAAATATCATATTTTTCTTTAGAAATCATAGCAAGTTGATTTTTAAGAAAAGCAACTTCCTTTTGCAATTTTGAACATTCAATCTTCTTATTATCATAAGTTTCGGAAAGTTCAACAAAGGCATGTACAAGAACTTCTTTACTTAATTCATCATCTTCATCATCAAGAGGTTGGGGGGTTACCTTTGGTGTGTTTGCCATGAAACACATGTTCGCTTGGTCCACCTCGTCTTCGGATTCGCTTTCTGAATTCCATGTGGCTTTATATGCTTTCTTTTCCACCGGTTTCTTTAGTTTGAAGGAGGAAGTCATCTTCTTTTTGAACTCCGGGCAATCCGCCATGATATGTCCGAGCTTTCGGCAATTGTAGCAAATAATTCTTCTCTCCTCTTTGCCTTCAAATTTTCTTCGGAAGTTGAGCTTGTTCTTCGGTACATCCTTTTGACATTTCGTACAAGGAGGGAGAGCTCCTCATCTTCTTCTTCATCTTCTTCATCGTCACCAAGAGTGGATGAAGACTTGAAGGTTATGGATTTCTTCTTTGAAGGAGCAGCTTCTTCTCTTGCCTTCTTTTCCATCTCATGGGTCTTTAAGTTCCCAATGAGACTAATGAGGTCCATCTCGTCCTTGTCGTTTAATTCTTTCAAGGTGGTGGCCTTTATCTCCCATGAAGAAGAAAGAGCCCGAATCACTTTTCGCACCTTTTGATCATTGGAGATATCACCTAAAGAAGAAAGAGCATTGGTGATTTTAGTAAATCTTGTAATCATACAATCAATGGATTCATCATCAATCATTTTAAAAGATTCATATTGGGACCTCAAGAGATTTATCTTAACTCTCTTGACTTGTGAAGTCCCTTCGTGTGTGACTAACAAGTGTTGCCAAATCTCATAAGCGGATTGGCAATGAATTACCCGTGTAAGGTCATCCTCATTCAAGGCAGTTAAGAGGGAATTTTGGGCCTTGGAGTTAGCCTCATATTCTGTAACCCCTGATCCCTAGTGTACGTATCACCGTATCGGTACGCGATACGACGTATAAAATTGATTTGACCTCCGTGGTAGTCCGATTGAGTTGATTTCAGTTTTAAAAATCATTTTCTAATATTTTAGATTTTTCAGAATTTTCTGAAATTTTTCTGGATTATTTTGGAAAAACTCCGTAGTCGGTGTCGACCGATACCGATAACCGGCCTTTCGATTTTTCTTTCACAAATGGAGTTGTATTTTGAGAATCCGCTTTCACCGTGTGTCTTAGAATCGTATTTTCTACGTTTGGGTATTTTTGGGGATTTTTCTTAATTTATCGAAAATCCGGCCAAACCGGTGTCGCCCGTATCGGCGACAGCTTCTGGGATTTTTAATTTGCAAACCAGATAGGATTTCTTCAAACTGTTTTCAGATTACATCTCAGGATAATATTCTCTATTTTTTGTAATTTTTGGCATCATTCGGAGCTAGTCAATTTTGACCATATTAAAATATTATTAAATTATTATTTTCGAATTCTTTTCTTTTTCTTTTCTTTTCCTTCCTCTTCTTCTCTTCTCTGGCGACTTCCAGCGTCTTCACCCATCCACCGCCATTCTTCTCTCCCCCTTAAATTTCCCTCTCTCTCTTTCACTCTCTCAAAATCCCTCTCTCTCTCTTCTCTCTCTCCTCTCTCTATTTCTCTCTTTCTCCTCTCTCTCTCTCTCTAGGCAGGCGACGGCCTGAACCGCCGCCCGCGGCCGGTGGCCGGCGCGCCACCGCCGCGCCCGCTGACCCCGCGCCGCCGCCGGCCGCACCCCCGGCCGCCGCCGCCGCCACCTTTTCTTCTTCTTTCTCTTTTCTTTTCTTTCTCCTTTTCTTCTTCTTCTTCTTCTTCTTCTTCTTCTTCTCCTTTCTTTTCTTTTCTTTTCTTTTGCTGTTCTTCACTCCATCTCCCTCACCCTCTGTTTCTCTCTACCTTACACTCTCCCTCTCACTCTTGTGCTCGGCCGGGCCCGAACCGCCGGCGGCGGCGGGGACCGCCGCCGGCAGGCCGGCCGGCCACGCAGGAGCAGCAGCAGCTGCTGCTGCTGTTTCTTTTTGTGGGTTTGGGTTAAGCCCAAACCCATTATCCCATTAATGGGTTAAGTTTCTAAACCCAATATCTAAACCCAAAACCCGTTACCCATTAACCCGTTAACCTTAAGTTAATTGGGTTTGGGTTGTGGATCTGGATCCGACCCGTTAATAGCCAAACCCGCATCCGAAACCCAATAAAGGTAAATTTACAGAAAACCCCCTTATACAATTCAGAAATTGCATTTCTTATTTTTTATTTACATATTTAACTTTATTTGTTATGAATTAGTATCCGGGCGATAACTGGAGCATCCGGACTCCGATTCGGGCGATTCTGGATCCGTTGCGATCGTGGGAAAGAGAGCTACAGGCCTATAGGCAGTTTGTGAGTGTTTTTCTTTTATAAATTATATTTTACCATGTTTAGTGACATTGCTTGATATATTGTAATTATGGATAAAAGACGGTAATTATTCATTATTCACTGGTCATGATTGGACGGTCATTGAATTAGGAATCACCTAGAAGATTGTTAGGTATTTCCTGATTTAATATGAGGTAATCATAGTAACAAGACATGCAGACATAGACAACTCGGATACAGATATCATGACTGTACCGCCACTGACCCACGGACCACTAGGTCACCATATTAGTGGATACGATCACTTCATGTAGTAGCTCACAGTTAGATAACTATCGTCACATGTATACTGATTCACGATACTTGACGACACTACACTGTCACTAGACCTGACTGCTAGACACCATTAGTACATGCACTGATATCCTCCTCACACGGATACCGTAGTTCACTGGATATGGTATGATACACTGACCACTATTATTACCACTATCACATATAGATATGACACGGATTCTTGCTACACGTATATCTTCCACTAGTACACAGATAGACCAATGCACGGACTACCGCATTTCATATTATGTCATGTCTACATATCACTGTTACACATGTATGTCATGTTTCCATAGCCCTGTTACCAATGCATGTATGATTTCTCTATTCTTGTCATATGATTCCCTGTTCATATTACAGGTATTATTATTCCATGTTCCCGTATTCATGTTATATGATTGATTCCTGTTACAATGATAGGGATATTCCCGATACTGGACATGAGAGCTGTTGATATGCGATATGTGGAATTCCACATCTATTGTTCCCGTGATATTGTTCCCGTTTCCCGTTATATTGTTCTCGTTATATTGTTATATGCTATCAACAGAGCTCTGGTCCAGTTACCATGTTACCCGTATCATGTACTGTACTTGTTCTTGTTACATTGTATACTTGACATATTAAATCATACATATAACTTGGATATGGGGGAGACTTGACGGTTGATTAGATCATATCGGGTGGATGTATGGATCCATTGTTCGTCCCACTGCAGGGGACGGGGTAGTGTTGGCTACCATCTGTTACTCATGTTACATGTTACAGCTCTAGCGGGCTGGCCCTGGTCTCAGCAGCCGGGGATCTGATAAGGCCGTTGTCCCGGGTATGTACGGGATACACCCACCCGATAAGAACTCCTCGACCATGAGTTTCCAATTAACATAATAAAATAATATACACAATAGTGGACGTCGGAACACTTGTTATTTGATCACTCTCTCGTTTGGATAATGGTACCCGTAGGCCATGTCCGGATGGGTTCGACTGGAGTGCGGGCTCCAGTATGAACTGCCAGTGGTATGGGACACTGGTAGAAATTGATTAAAATAACAAATGGTACTGATTGCTACTATTGTATAAATGACATGACTTTGACATGACTGGCCTGATACATGTTTAGTTGTACTTGATACTGCTCCTGATCATTTATCCGATAGCATGTTACATAGATACTTGTTACTTTACATGGTCCACGTTATACCTTCTGTGGTGGCGTACTAATCATGTATCTGCATTACTAGTCCGTTTTCTATATCTCTTGCAGACATCATTACTGAAAGTTCACCTAGAGGGGGGGTGAATAGGTGATGGCTAATCTAATGGTCACTTAAAGCAAATGATGCAGAATTAAAGCTAAGATGACCAAATAAAACTTCTTTTAATTAAACACTTAGGTATAACACAAGAGTGTTGCTGAATTCCCTTTGCAGGGCTCTGGACAAGCTCCTCTAGATTCCCCTTGAATGGGTTGAGGTGCCGCGTTGGCTCTCTTGGTTGAATACTAGTGTTAACAACAATCCCAAGCAAGTATAGCAATTATGAGCACAAGGGAGTATATCAAGCATGTAAATGATAAAGGCAATTATTGAATGCAAGATATAAAAGAGACAAAGAGAGAGAGAGAGATAGAGTAAGCAATCGCAAACACAAAGGGTTTGTTTCGAGGTTCGAGCACACTTGCTCTACATCCCCGCCTTCAACACACGAAGGATTTCCACTATGCACGATCCCAACGGATCTCTCCTTGGTGCCGCAACACCTACAAGCCCTCGGACTCTCTAGTCCCTTACACACCACAAGCCCACCGGCTCGTTGAGGCCACACCTCAAGCTACAAGAGTTCACACCCGAACCCTAAACAACCACGAGCACACTTGCCCGTCTCCTCAAAGTACAAGATGAAATCTTGGTGATCTAAACACTTTGATCACCTACAAAAAGCTCTCACTACAACACCTATAGAATGAATAGCTCAATGGATGCTCAAGTGTTTGTGTGAGAAAGCAAGGAAAGAATCTTTGGTGAAAACTCAAGAAAATCCCTTAACACTCTTTGATAAAACTCTCCTTTTAATTGGAAGTATTGACTCTAATTTTGTGGAGAAAAACCCTTCAGAAAGAGTGGGAAAAACTAGCTCTAAGGTCTCCAAAAATCTTGGCTTCAAACAATGACAAAAACCCCAATTTATAGGCTGCCAAAAACTAGCCGTTGGAGTCTGTCAGAGCTGCCGGTCGACCGTCCAACGGTTATATTTTGACCCGTTGGACCCACCGGTCGACCGCCGGTCGACCCAGAAATCCAGAGAGCAAAAACTCTCTGCAGCGGTCGACCGTACGGTCGACCGGACCACTGTGCTGACAACGTGCACAAGGCTGTGCACGTCGGTCGACCGTACGGTCGACCCGACCTTGCTGCGGTCGACCGTCCGGTCAACCGTTTTGGCCTGTCAGCCAGTCCCCGAACTGCTCATAAAAGGGATTTGAAAATAGGTCTTTTAACTTAATAAAAATCCCATAAATTCTCAATAAATCTACAAAAATAGTTTCAATGTTATACAATGATACACAAACATGCTTGCACAAAATCAAGGCATGTTATAATAGATTTGAACTATTTTTGTAACTTGGAAATATTGGCTCAAAAATAAAAACTATTTTTCCAGAATATGTTTTTCCAAAACTAGTTTTTTCCAAATCTTCATCAAATACAAAAACAAGATATTTGAGTTCATTCTAAAGCATAGTGTGTATGGATATGATCCACTACACAATCATAATGATATATCTATGTTTTTTTATCATAAAGCTCTGAACTTGGTTTTGGTTGAAAGATATGTATGATAGAAATACCAAAAACAAAGTATATATATTTGTCACAAAGAAAAATCTTTTTCTAAATAAAAAATTCTTTTCTAAACATACAAATAAAAATTCTTTTATGAACGCAATTCTATCAAGAGTGTGTGTGTGATATAGACTTGAGCAATCCACCAACTATCTATCCTTTACATTTTTAACTAAACAAAATAAAGACTTATACCTAGACCCAAGTCTTCATCTTCTTGAAGTCTTCACTTGAAGGCTTCTCATCTTCTTGACTTGGTCCAAATGCAATCCACCGAGCTCATCTCTAGATGTTCTTGATGCATAGGCTCGTGAATCAACCGGTGCTAGCTTCCAACTTGTCTTTAAATCCTTTATTGAAGCTCCACACCTACTAAGATCTTGATAATGAATCTGTCACTAATTAAACACAAGATCATTAGTAATCATAACTTCATGAGTTGATCATCATCAAAACTAGAGTGATAGGCCTTTAGGCCAACAATCTCCCCCTTTTTGATGATGACAAAACTCATGGAGTTATATATGCATGGATTAAAGTAAAACTTCAAAGAAGCTCCCCCTTAACTCATGCATCACATTCAATAATAGATATGACAATAAAAGCACATGAATATGTATGCAATGTATGGCATGTATGTAAATATAACATCATAAATCTTATCTCCATACATTTAACAAATCACAAAACACATATGCATCAACACAAATCTTACTCCCCCTTAAGCAAGGAAGACATGCATATAAAATCTATAAATACTTCTCCCCCTTTTTGTCAATCATCAACAAAGGGTTCAAAGTAAAATACATCAAACAAATCTTCTCCCCCTTTTTGTCAAAAACAAAGTCATCAAAGAGGGGTGCAATTAAATCAATCAAAAAATGGTTATATGCGATATACATTCATGAAGAGGAAGACGCTAAGTTAACTTCCCTACACATATGCATTACATGAAGAAGGGATGACAAGCCCTAACTCACATAACACATATTATGTAATGCATGAGAGGAGATGTGAAGCTCCCCCTACACACGTATATCATATAAAGAAGAGTTGTCAAGCTCCTCAATTTATAATATACTCAACATGAATCCATATGTAAGAGAGATGTTAAGCTCTCCTTGCATATAGGAAATACAAATCAAAAATTTTGAATATTTCTTTATCAAGACAAAATTTTGAACTTTCTTAATAAAACACATTTTGAGATTTTCAAAGATACACAATTGTCCTTTTCAAGGTACCAAATGAAGAACATCAAATTTTGAATTTTGATACCAATTTTAAAAATACTATGCATAAGCTTATTATGGGATACCAATTTGAAATTCTAATTAAGCTTAGCATTAACAATCTTTGTGCTTTAAAAGATACCAATTGTAAAATAAGCACAAAAAGATCACATATATGTATGGAAAGATAATACCAATAGAAATTAATATAATTTAAATTTGAAAGCATTCATACATACAATCAAATACGATTATACACAACAAGAATCATATTGATACCAATTGAGAATATCCAATGATACCAATAGTAAAATTAAACTTAGGTGTATACATCATATAGTTTACCATATGAAGAATTCGAACTAGTTAAATGAAATGTTTTAAGAGCTAGTACGAATTCCTTCCATCAAGGAATAAGTCAAAAGTTTTTCATGAATTATCAATGAAACACAAGGCACTAAAAGCACTCTATCCATAAAGTCCATATCAAAAAGAAGTGAGTGTGCTAGTGTTATGTGGAGCATGTCATCATGAAAAATAGCAATAGAACCTAATATTCCTTTAAATCATAAATTTTGAAATCATGAAATCCAACACAAAAATTTTATTGTAAAATCACAAAAAAATTTTATTAACAACAAAATTTATATTTCAAGATATATGTATGTTTTGACAAGACATTAAGTATACATACATATCCCTAAAATACAATTGAGTCAATATATAGATTTTGCACGAAAGGTAAATGACTCAAGAGGTATCCATGTATATCTTAATGTTTTGGCAAAAATGAACATATACATGAAATGAAAGCACATGATCATAGCATCAATCTAAAATGGGAATACAAGTTTAAAAATGTAATGATCATCAAAACTAGGCTATACTAGCACACCTAATGGGCACAAATAAGCAATCAAACCAATCATATATAGATTTACTTGTGGTCCATAATGTGTACAAGTATAAATCCAAGTGTTGACAAAAACTAACATTTAAACTAATATTCAAATCATGAAGCATCAAATAAATTTTGAGAATACAAAAGAATTTATCCATATGATTAAAAAAAATAGGATCATGTGAATCAATTTGAAGAATAGATAACTAGTTTAAATGGATTTTTGACAAACTAGTTAAAGATCCTTCAAAAATACAAAGTCAAATGTTTTTCATGAATAATACTAAATACATAAAAGTTCAAGCACTCATATTCCATAAAGCTCAATATTATCTATTTTCTTAAAAAGTGAGTGATCAAAAGTTATGTAAATGGTATCTTCATGAAAATCGTCAATGAAGCTCAAATCAAATATGACTAAAACACATAAAAATTATTTTTATCAAAATAAATCAACATGGTATATGTATGAATTATACAAATCTAACAATATGCATACATATCCCAAATATAAAAGAGTCTATTAAAGATATTTGCATGGAAGCAAGAGACTCACGCGTATACATGTATATTTATTAGATTTGAATTAAACATGCATATACATGAAGTAAAAATCACAAAGATTGACAAAAGCATGTATAAATGAGAATCATCAAGCTAGTCTATACATATGCATATAGTAGGTACAAATGAGCATGAAGTGCATCATATATATGAACCAAATGTAACATACTATTTGTACATGTATAATACAAGTGTTGAAACATTCTACATCTAAGCATGTAAATACCACATGAAGTACATTAAAATCTTAAAACATGAACATGCTATGAATAATATGAATGAACAAGCATGAACATAAAAAATAGGAGTTTAGAAATTGTTACCAACTCCAAAGCTCCAAATATGGTGGTCTTTCCCACCAAAATCTCCTTGATAGCAATGCATCCAAAAGTTTGTCCATCATGTCCATTGCATCCGCTATCAAGGCACCAATCCTCTCACGTTTTGTGAGAGCCCTCACCTACATCAAAATCAAAGGTGGGGGTTTTGGTACCCATACTTTCTTGGGTCCTTTAGGGTTAGCTTTATTGTAAGGATCCCAAAATCTTTTATACTTAGCAAAATATAAATGAGGTTTCTTATCAAAACAATATTTTGCTAAATGGCCTTTGCGGCCACAATGTGTACATGTGTACACCTTAGTATACTTATGTGTAGGAGTGTGATCATGTTGTGCAACATAAGCAAATGCATGGTTATGATGTGCATGAATGTGTGGAGTTTGTTTCTTTGAAAACATTGACTCCAACCTAGAATGATTAAAAGCACAAGAGTTCAAAGTTGAACTCAAACCATCCATTTTATTTTTCAAATTCTTAATCTCATTAGTTGTGGCATGTAAAGCATGGTGAGATAAAGAATCATTTTTCTTTTTCTTTTGAAAAACATTATCCTTTTCTTTTTCAACAAATTTTCTTTTTAAAGATTTATTTTCTTGTAAAATATTTTCTTTTTGTTGTTTCACCATAGCAATATCATTTTTCAAAATATTGTTCCTTCACAAAGATCATTCAATTTTGAAAGTAAGGAAACATTTTCATTTTTCAAATCTTTATTTTCCTTTTCTAAACATGCAAGTTTATTTCTAAAAGAATCATTTTCTACATGCATGCAATCAAATTTCTTTTTCAAACTTTTGTTATCTTTTTCTAAGCATGCAATGTTATCTCTAAATGAGTCATGTTCTTTATGCATGCAAGCAATGTCCTTTTTCAAATTTTATTTTCTTTCTTAACAATGTCATATCTCTCAAGCAATAATTGACAAAATGTAGAGAGCTCATCATATGACATACTATCATCTTCTACCTCGAATTCGGTAGTTACCTCAAGGGGGTTATCCCCTTGGACCATAAAGCATGCGTTGGAGGTGTTGCTTCCAACGTCCGAATCGCTCCCGGCATAATATAGATCCTTTTCGCCAAGGGAGGTGATGATGTTCCAAGCTACAAAAGCCGATTCAACATTAGAAACCCTAGATAAATAATCATCATTTAGGGTTGACTTGATAGCATGAAGAGCTTTTGCATTAGCCTCAAAATTCTTACCATCTATACAATATGCATTATTAGTAGTGGCAAGATAGACATGAATTCCTAAGGCCTTGAGGTACAATGACATCTTAACCTTCCAAATTTGGATGTTAAGGATGTCAAAGGTGGGTGGTGACATGAAGTCCATGGTGAGGTGTGTGTGTAAAAATATTGTGATTAGCCTAAAAGGAGGATCTTTAACTCTAGGTTGTTAGACCCAATATCAAGAGCACTTGGCTCTGATACTAATTGAAAGTTCACCTAGAGGGGGGGTGAATAGGTGATGGCTAATCTAATGGTCACTTAAAGCAAATGATGCGGAATTAAAGCTAAGATGACCAAATAAAACTTCTTTTAATTAAACACTTAGGTATAACACAAGAGTGTTGCCGAATTCCCTTTGCAGGACTCTGGACAAGCTCCTCTAGATTCCCCTTGAATGGGTTGAGGTGCCACGTTGGCTCTCTTGGTTGAATACTAGTGTTAACAACAATCCCAAGCAAGTATAGCAATTATGAGCACAAGGAGTATATCAAGCATGTAAATGATAAAGGCAATTATTGAATGCAAGATATAAAAGAGACAGAGAGAGAGAGATAGAGTAAGCAATTGCAAACACAAAGGGTTTGTTTTGAGGTTCGAGCACACTTGCTCTACATCCCCGCCTTCGACACACGAAGGATTTCCACTATGCACGATCCCAACGGATCTCTCCTTGGTGCCGCAACACCTATAAGCCCTCGGACTCTCTAGTCCCTTACACACAACAAGCCCACCGGCTCGTTGAGGCCACACCTCAAGCTACAAGAGTTCGCACCCGAACCCTAAACAACCACGAGCACACTTGCCCGTCTCCTCAAAGTACAAGATGAAATCTTGGTGATCTAAACACTTTGATCACCTACAAAAAGCTCTCACTACAACACCTATAGAATGAATAGCTCAATGGATGCTCAAGTGTTTGTGTGAGAAAGCAAGGAAAGAATCTTTGGTGAAAACTCAAGAAAATCCCTTTAAACTCTTTGATAAAACTCTCCTTTTAATTGGAAGTATTGACTCTAATTTTGTGGAGAAAAACCCTTCAGAAAGAGTGGGAAAAACTAGCTCTAAGGTCTCCAAAAATCTTGGCTTCAAACAATGACAAAAACCCCAATTTATAGGCTGCCAGAAAACTAGCCGTTGGAGTCTGTCAGAGTTGCCGGTCGACCGGCCGGTCGACCGTCCAACGGTATATTTTGACCCGTTGGGAGCCACCGGTCGACCGCCCGGTCGACCCAGAAATCCAGAGAGCAAAACTCTCTGCAGCGGTCGACCGCACGGTCGACCGGACCACTGTGCTAACAACGTGCACAAGGCTGTGCACGTCGGTCGAACCGTACGGTCGACCCGACCTTGCTGCGGTCGACCGTCGGTCGACCGTTTTGGCCTGTCAGCCAGTCCCCGAACTGCTCATAAAAGGGATTTGAAAATAGGTCTTTTAACTTAATAAAAATCCCATAAATTCTCAATAAATCTACAAAAATAGTTTCAATGTTATACAATGATACACAAACATGCTTGCACAAAATCAAGGCATGTTATAATAGATTTGAACTATTTTTGTAACCTGGAAATATTGGCTCAAAAATAAAAAACTGTTTTTCCAGAATGTGTTTTCCAAAACTAGTTTTTCCAAATCTTCATCAAATACAAAAACAAGATATTTGAGTTCATTCTAAAGCATAGTGTGTATGGATATGATCCACTACACAATCATAATGATAATCTATGTTTTTTTATCATAAAGCTCTGAACTTGGTTTTGGTTGAAAGATATGTATGATAGAAATACCAAAAACCAAAGTATATATATTTTGTCACAAAGAAAAATCTTTTTCTAAATAAAAAATTCTTTTCTAAACATACAAATAAAAATTCTTTTATGAACGCAATTCTATCAAGAGTGTGTGTGTGATATAGACTTGAGCAATCCACCAACTATCTATCCTTTACATTTTTAACTAAACAAAACAAAGACTTATACCTAGACCCAAGTCTTCATCTTCTTGAAGTCTTCACTTGAAGGCTTCTCATCTTCTTGACTTGGTCCAAATGCAATCCACCGAGCTCATCTCTAGATGTTCTTGATGCATAGGCTCGTGAATCAACCAGTGCTAGCTTCCAACTTGTCTTTAAATCCTTTGTTGAAGCTCCACACCTACTAAGATCTTGATAATGAATCTGTCACTAATTAAACACAAGATCATTAGTAATCATAACTTCATGAGTTGATCATCATCAAAACTAGGGTGATAGGCCTTTGGGCCAACAATTACTGTTATGTATAACATCATATTGTAGTTATATTGCATATGCCCACCTGCATGTTCATATTGCATATGCCTCCCTGCATGGTCACTTCTATCACTTCACTACTGGACACGACTACATACATAACCCGATAATAACCGGCTAGGGAGTGCTGGTATTAAAAGATGACATGTTTATATCTTTCCACTGCCTTCATGTTTATATATTTCTACTGATGATTATATGCTTATAGTACAACATCATGTATTATATAGTAGTATCGTGTTTGTATTATTATTGTATATATTACTGCCTCCTTCATTTTACCACTCACTAGGTCGCTTTCTGACGACCCTGGGTTTGCGTGCCCAGATTAGAGATCCGCGTACCGTAGTATCCGAGAGTGCCTTGGAGTCACCTAGGAGATTCCTCATCGGCCCATTCATAGGTATCCTTGTAATTTATTTCTGTTATCTTATTTGTCCCTATTCTTTTCATATCTGTTATGATCGCTGACCTCTTTCTGTAGGTATTCTTATACTTATTTCATGCTGGAACTCAGATATTGATGGAGATTATCTTTTGTACTGAGGCTTAGCGTACGTATGTGAGGGTTTTCCGCCCTGCGTATGTACGTCGCCATAACGTCCCTGTACCTGCGGGATTGGGGCGTTACATATTCTCTAAAGGTAAAGTCGGTCCATGTGCTCTCATCACTATCGGATACTACATAGGGTTTGGTCAAGGATTTAGCTACTAAACTACCTAAAGATTGTAAGAAAATAGTCATCCTAACCTTCAAATTGGGAAATTTAGTCTATCAAATTTAGGAGGGGTTTTGATGTTATCGACCATGTTTACTAGTGTATGAATGATGGAATGCAAATGTTGATTAGCAAATTTCAAGGATCTCTCTAAGGATGTTAAGCCAAACCTAGAGTTCAAGCTCTGATACCAATTGAAAATCACCTAGAGGGGGGGTGAATAGGTGATAATGCTAATCAATGCACAATTTTAAAAACTATGATGCAACAATCGCCCAAAACAAGACTAAGAGCCGAATGCCCCGCGAAGGGTTCTGAACTCCTTCCTCCTGATTCCTCTTGAAATGAGTTGGAGGTGCGCAATGCAACCTTGTTGTATGGGACTATGATTGATAAGATGAATGAAAACAAATGAATCTTGCAATGAGATAAAAAGCAAGTAATAAGTGCAAGTAAAGTAAGAAGCAACAAGAATGTAAACCAAACGCAAACACCAAGAGTTGTTATCGAGGTTCGAGCACCCAACTCTACTTCCCCGCCTTCCCCAGAAAGATTACTAACTACTTTCACTATCATAAAGATATCAAAAATACACTGGAGTACCCAACTCTACAATCTCAAGTACAAGCAATCTCTTAGTAGTCAAAAGACCACAAACTTTCTCTTAAAAAATTCTCTTCCCTTACAAGGTCCTTAAAGAACAATGAGTAAGATTTGAATCTTTTATGTGCAAAGGGAAAAGAAAAAGAAATCAGAGAATTCTTGAAACACTTCAGAAAATGAGAGAGAATTTCAGCACAAAAACCAAGAAACCAAGCTCTTTTGAATGCCTTAAACTTTTGAAACTATTGCAATTTTTCTTGTAATTAATTGGTAAATGAACTTCTCCCCAAACACCCTTATTTATAGTAGAGGGCTAGGGTTTAGAGATAAAACATACTTAAGGCTAATCAGGTCGTATTAAATTCAAAACATATCATTTAAATATACTTAAGTGGGAAAAGACAAAATTAAAACAACTTAAGAGATAGCCATTACTGTTCAAACGGCTACCTCGGTCGACCGGTCGGTCGACCGCAGTTCAAAAAATAAGAGCCGTTGCCGGCTCTCGGTCGACCGACCGGTCGACCGAAACAAACAGAGAGCAGAGGTCTTACAGTCAGACAGGGTTCGGTCGACCGCTCGTCGACGGGGGAAACGTGCACAGGATACGCACTCCTGTCAGAACCTCGGTCGACTTGGCCGGTCGACCGGCTAGACCTGACACAGGGTCGGCCGACCGGCGCGGTCGACCGGCTCAGGTCAAAAGCCAAAATATAAACAGAATTTTGAATAGACTTTGATTTTAAATAAAATATTTTTGAATAGGGATAAGTATAAAACATAAAGATGAATTTTGTAGGCAGAAGATTGTATGTTAAAATATTTTGTACAAATTATAGGAAATAAACTTAGAAAGAAGATGTGCGCAAAAACGTGTGTGATGGAGCTTCAAATATTATTTCTCTATTCTTTAACAAACTATAAATAAAGAAACAAATCTATTGAAGTCTTCTAAAGCATTCTTGAGGTCTTGAGCAAGCTATGCCTTGCTAGAGCCTTCTATTCTATGTTTCTTCATTGATGTGCAATATGTCTTTCTTTACTTCATGAGCCTAGAAGTTTTTGTAATAGCTAAGCAATGGCTTCCAAATATGGTACTAACCTGAAATTATCTTGAACAAACTTATTAGTACCAAATAGCTCTTATTTGGTTTGTCATCATCAAAACTCAATAATTGGAGAGTGTAACCTTTTGGGCCAACATTTTTCTACTTTTAGAACACTCAAATTAATTTTGTGTTCATATATATTTCACTTATAATAAGTTACTGTTTAATGCATTAAAATCTGATGCCATGTTAATCTCACTTGTCGTCCAATTACAATTCAAAAACATCACTTTAGAAATAATATCTATTTTGTCATCAATTTTGTGGTCAAGTTTTTTCACTTTTACTCTAACATTAATATTCAAACATCAAAAAAATATAATATATCTTTCCATTTAAACTTTTACGGTACAGATAAACATCGAAAAATTTATTTTCACAAATCTTAATTTTTCACCACTTTTAATTTTTTTATTCCCGCTTTCACGAACTTAAAATTCCGCTTTCCATTTCTATGGGCCTGTTTGTTTCATTGCAAAACGTCGCAAATCGTAAGCTGTAAAATGAGAGTGAAAAAAGTGAACTGTAGCAGAGAAAATATATTATGTTTTACGGTGTTTGGTTGATAATGTGAAGTGTAAATGAAAAAGTATATTGTGTTTTACGGTGTTTGATTGATAAAGTGAAAGTATAAATTGTAAAGTATATTGTGTTTTACGGTTTTTGGTTGATAATGTAAAAGTGTAAGTGGAAAAATTGATCACAAAATTAACTGTAGCAGTGATTAAATATTATAAATACTATAAATTAAATCTACTATTGCAAATTAAATTGTATTAATAAATTTGAGATAAAAATTAATAATCTTAATATTTTATTTATAACAATAATATTAATAAAATATTAGTATAAATAGTAAAATATTACTAAAATATTAACTAAATAAATAATATAAAATTTTAAGAAAATCTAAAGAACATTAATAAATTTTAAGAATACTAATAAAATATAAATATAAAAAATCTAAAAAAAATAAAAAAATATAGTTATATTATTATAATATTAAAAATACTTGAAAATTATTATAATATAAATTTTATTATAATATTTTTGTAATATTAGAGAAATATAAAATTAACAAAGTAAAATATAATTATAATTTAATAATAAATTATCATTATAATTTTATTATACTGAATTATTATTACAATATTAACATAATAAAATATAATATAATAATAAAATATATTATGATATTAAAGTAATTTTTTATATCAAAAAATAAATAATTAAATATATAGTAAAGTTTAATATTGTTATATTAATAAAATATTAACTCTAAATAAAAAATAAAAAATGGAATAAGTAATAATAAAATAATAAAAATTAAATTAAAATAATAAATATTAAATATTAAAACAATATAAAAACAATAAAAAATTAAAGATTAAAAATATACTAATTAAGTAATTAAATAAGAAATTGAACACTATTTAAAATATTAAATATTTTAAATATTAAATTATATATTGATTATCAAGTAACTGTTTTGAACTGTAAGTGCACTACAAGTCTGAGTTACATGACTACAAAATTAACTGTAGCAACTGCAAGTGAGAAAATTTGAGTGTAAAAGTGAGATTTACATGATCACAAATTTAACTGTAGCAACTGTAAGTGGGAAAAGAGAGTTACATTTTGTAACTTATTTTTCAGCGAAACAAACAACAAAAAATAGAAAAAAAAATTTTACGAGTTGCGTTTTGCGGCGAAATAACACGCCCTATGAGCTCAAACTTGCTCCAGCAAAATTTATTTGCACAAAACATTAATTTTTCACTTAAATTTTATATTTTATTTTCCATCTCTGTTTCTCATTTGCAATTTTTTTTCACACTTGCGCAAGCCAAACAGGCCCGGGAAAACGTCTGTCTCCCATCTCGCTCGCTTGCTCTCGTCTTCCCCAAATCTCTTCCCAAGTCACTCTCAGATCTCTCGCTCTCCCTCGCCGACGACGCCCCCTCTTGCTCTGGTCACGGTCCTCTCTCTCGTCTTCCCCAATCTCTCCCAGATATTTCTGTTCCCAAATCTCTCTCAGATCTCGCTCTCGGTCTCCTCTCTCTCTCCACGCGATCGTCTACAGATCCCTTCGGCGCTACGTCTCCTTCGGCGCCCCGCCGGACTTCACTGAGCACCCTCGACGAGATCGTCTACAGATCCCGATCCGGCGGCCTCCTCGACGTCCAACACGATCTCTCCTCTCCTCTTTCCCCTTCGCAGCCGCCGGCGACCCTTTGCTGCTCAAACCCCAAATCAGCCACCCAGTAAGTTTTCTGGATTGACATCTCCTACCTCTCTCTGCTCTATTTATTTTTATTATTATCGAATAGTTTCTACTCATTTGCTGCTTGATTCTCGATACGTTTCCTCTGCTCTGCAAACTTCAAACTTTAGGGCTTTTCCTGATTCAGTCTAGATTTTGTTTGATTTGTAAATTTTTTTTGGAGGCTAATAATCAATAAGACCAGTTATTTGAATTGCAAGTGATGCAGTATTTGCTGTTGATTCTCCTCCACAGAATTATTTGATTTGATTTGATGATCGAGTGACTATTCTTTAGTAAGTCTGTGACTGCGATTGATGATAAAATTTTCAAGATTAGCGATGGTCTAGCTGCAAGTTAGAAAAGGGTCACTTTGCTACAAGAGAAACAACAACTTGGCTGTCTTTAATTGAATGAGTAGTCTTTTATGAGTAAGCACTGTATTTGTGAATTTCACTGATTTAGCTAGAGAATCTTGTGTTGGGTGGGGAATTTGCTAAATACATGCATGACCGAACTTGTTGAGGCTGTCAGCTGTAGCCGGATTTAAAAAAATAGAACTTTACATGCTGGTGGCTCAGGACTAAGAACCCAACAAAAGTAGATCCCTTTTAATTATTAGTTTAATTTAAACCAACCGAGACTGATGATGGTTCTTCATGCATCAGAAATTTGACTGCTCTCTTTGCTGTTCTTTAGTTACTATTTCTTAGTAGCATGATGATGTTTTAGGCAAGAAGCAAACATAAAAGTCCTGATTGAAATGGACATGGATCCAAATGGGCCGATCGAGACTTTAATAACTATTATACCGCCGCTGTCGGTGGGAAACTGACCGATCGGTCAGGAGAAGGAGGAGGGAGAGAAAGAAGGAGGGGGAGCTGAGAGAAGAAGAAGGGGGGTCAACACTGCTCCCTCTCTCGCGGATGAAGACGGACGGACGGACGGACATGAGTTTCTATATGAGTTACGAGAGAACCTCTCTTCGGTCTGTTTTGATAAGTAACAAAATTACCACGAGACAAAGAGGGACAACAACAAAAGCAATAATAAAATTACAATTAATTTGTGGAGCCCATTGTTCAATGTCGTGTAGCTGGTTCAAAATAAAGCGAAGAAAAATCAAATTGAAGATGTTATATACATCTTAAACTTAAAGTTCGACTATGGTTTTTATTTAGAAAAAAATGTTTTCTTTGTGTGACAGCAGGAAGGTCACACTGATCAAAGGTTTTAATCTAAGAATTATTTGCCTATACTTACATTCAAGCTTAGCTTAAGCATTGTTTTGTAACAAGTTAATTAAGAGAACGGTTAAGAGGGTTTAATTTCTTTAACCAGTCGAACAACTAAAATGACGAGAGAATTATTAATCATAAAAAATAAGGTTATGACACCCACGTCTTAAGACATATTGGAATCTTACTCATCTTAACAAGATGGCGGGTTAGCATCTTACGGTAGGTTTTTTAAAAAATAACCTTCTTAATTCTCCCTCCATCATCGAACATAGAACCAGTTAATTATTAACTTCAAATTTTGTCCAAACACTTTGACATGTAAACCTTGAACAAGGAAGTATTACGTGATATTTCCTCTTTCAACAAGGCAAACTTCTGTTTATTTGAACTACATGGTGGCAGGATTTTTTAGAAACAACTTTTATTTATTTCTTCTTTAAACAAGGCCTTTGTGGCACTATTAATGGTGGACTATAGTACTGATGTCCTCAAACTCATTTTTGTCTCTATGTGTATACTCTGAATTACTTTCATTTGTTTACAGCTTTTCAATCTTTTGAATTCAAACTGTTTAATTTTATCTGCTTAACTTGAATCATTTAAATTTATAGTCTTCTAACCATTTCAGCCGGTCTCTGTTCAGTTTGACATTGTTATGTGGGATTATGATACTTGACTAGGAATGTCAGACGGACGGGGAGTGCCGGGCCCGACGGGCCAACGGCCGGGTTGGGCCCGCCCCCCCAGCCAAAACACGACAGCCCTGCCCGGGTCTGGGTTCCATTTCTGGAACTCGGGTCAGGCCCGCGACCGGGCTCGGGCCGGCCTGGATATTTTAAAAAAATAAAAAATATTTTCATAAATAAGAAATACCTCTCTCTCACATTGAAACAAATGTTGTGTGGGATAGTTTGTCATCAGGCTTGTGTGATTGGATTGAGGTCTTGGGTTCGAACCTTGATATTTATAAAAAAAATAAAATTTTATTTCTCTGGGAGGGGGTGGCTGGCGGTGGTGGCGCAGGGGAGGGGCGACGGTGGAGGGCAGAGGGGGCGGCAGGCCGACGGTCGGGCGACAGTGGATGCCGGAGGGGGCAGCGGGCATGAGGTCGGGCGACGGTGGAGGTTGGCAGAGTGGCGTCGGCGATGGGGGTGCAGGGGGTGACCGGTGGTGGGGCGGAGGGTGTGGTGGGTGTGGGCCGGCCCGGGCCCAGGCCCGGCACGGCCCACACGGGCCGTGGCTGCCATCACCAGACCTGGGTCTGGCCCGGGGTAGAGCCGGACCCGAGCTGGGCCGTGCTCGTGCGGATTGCCGACCCGGCCCACTTGACACCCCTATACTTGACTTCCTAAACTCGCTTTTTTCGTCATTTGTTTATTTTGACCCCTTTTGACTTCCTAAACCGCTTTTTCATGGCATTTCTTCCTGAAACTTGACCTAGTTGATGAGAGTTAACTATGAAATGTGAATTGCAGCTAAGCCTTCAAACTCCCTCGTGTTCTCTTTCTTTCATTTGAACAACTGTATGTCTTTTTTGCTTGCTTCCTTCTGTAATCCTTTATGGGGCGAAGCTAGGTAACAAATTAATCCATTAGAACTAATTTTTTAATACATCAGTTATCAATTAAAGATAAAAAAATTTCTTAAACATCCCAACTTAATCTTATTCTCATATAGAAACTAGTCTAAAGGTAAGCATAAAAATATCTCTAATTTCCAACTTAGATAGCTGATTAATATAAAATTTTGCACTGTAACTCGTGACATTGATGCTAAAGTCGCAATAACTTTTCCATCTCAATCATATGCTAAAGCAATGAATTCATTTAAAGATAATTAAATGTGAGGATGTTGTAATTGTGTTTGTTAAAAAAAGCTAAAAAATTGTTATATTCAAGAGTTTATGTTTGCGAGATCTATTTATTTTTAGGTTCTAATCATTCTTAAGATATTGTACATAATATTGGTTTTCACAATATAAATAACGATTAGAGGTAAGAAAGCATGTCCAAGAATGCATAAAAACATAAATAAAAGCACAAAAATCTTAACATGTTAGTAATATAACATATAAGATATCTTACATGCAAGATTCTTAAATAACTAGACTAATCATTAATATTGGATAATAATCCTATAACTGCCAATAATGAAGAAGTGATCTATTAAATCCTACAAATTTCAAATGGGACAATTTCGTATAGAAAAGAATAAATCAATCTCTATACATATCACTAACTCCCATTCCGTTCCAATTCACTATAGTAAATAATAGAAAAAGGGGAGGTGAACACATGAAAGTGATTTAGAAATAAGAAAAAAAGAGAAGTGAAATTGAACTAAGGAGAGAGAGAATAACATGTGTAGATCAAATCACATGTTTCTCTGTTATCATTGTTACCAAAGAAATTTGAATATTAGACAATATAAATTCTCATTTAAGGCTTAAAAAATGCCTGTAGTGAGTGATGAAATTGTGCTCGTATTGATCCCAGAAGAAAATTTCTTATTTTACACACGAGGAACATGTCTCATATAAAATTTGATATGAAGTTCTGTAAATTTCGTGTGGAAACTTAATGTGCTTTCTTAATTAATAGTCGAGAAAAAAGATCAGAAATATAGACTTATAAACTTTAAAAAGTATTGTAACGAATTGGACCTTGAAATTAAAATTTTTAGGGCTTCAGTGGCAATCAATACGAGAGAGAGTCGTTTGCTAGTGAAAGCACGCTTTAGACAGTCGCGAGCGAGAGAGTAGCGGAGGCGATGAGGATGTAGAGGTCCGATCGGGCGGGTCGGGTCAGTTAAACATGCGGGTTGGTTTCTCAAATTGGTCAGACCTCAAAAGTTGTGCAAACTTTGGTGCTCAGAAATTCACTTTTTTCCTTTTTAGGTGTCCGAATAAATCAGATTAGATTTATTTGATATATTCGAACACCCAAAAAAAAAGACTGAAGTCCACTACTTTTGAGGTCCCAATCCATTTGAGAAACCGACCTGCATGTTTAAGAGACATGACCCGACTCGATCACACCCCTCGCACCCCCACCGGCTTCGCAGCTTTCTCTCGCTCGCGACTCTCTCTCGCTCTCACTGACAAACGACTCTCTCGGATTGATTGCCACTGAAGCCCTAAGAATTTCGATTTCAAGGTACAATTTGTTACAATGCCTTTTCAAGTTATATTGGCGCAATATCGGGGTTATATCGGGGATATTTAGAACTCGTTTCAATACGAGAATATGATTAAGTTGGGATGTTTAAGCAATTTTCTTATCTTTAATTGACAAAATTAGTTCTAATGGATTAATTTGGTTCTCAGGTTAGCCTTTGTTATTAGGAAGTTAGTTCTTAAAAGAAAATCTGTTTAGTTACAAGATGTGATTAAATTTTATCATTAGGAGTAAAACCAAAGTTGAGGATTTAAGTTGTTGCATTTTTAATACCTCTTGCCAAATGAGGTAAGAATGATGCTATGCTCTATAGACACTTGTTGCCAATCTCCATCTTCAGCTTCATAGGAACCCTCTTAGGTTTCAAAGAAAAAAAAATCTAATTTGGGTCTTTTTCCATAATCCCCCTCACTCCCGCCCACCTACCCAAGCAAAAATTACTAAAGAGATTTATAGAAATCCTTTTATAGTGTCATTTGTATGTTGTTTCTTTATATGTTTTTTACATATGCAGCCGCACGCCTAAGATTCATACCTTTGAAAGCTCGTATCTGTTTATGTAATTTTTATGGTAAAGGGGTTTGATTGAGTCATGAGAGGTCCTAGGTTTAAGACTGGAATATTATTTCAATAATATACTATGCTTTAAAAATGTTGAGAGAGACTCTATGATTGGCTATGTATTGGTTTAGTCTCACACCGACTATAAGACTAGATATATTCTGTACTTATTATTATATATAGATCAAAGTATGAGTCCTAAAATTCATATCTTTCTCTCTGTTTTTATGCTACTTTATTATGGTATCAGAGCCATTCAAATAATCTCAAAACCCTAATATCAATTTCTTCCAACAAAAAAAAAATCACTGTTCATCATCTTCACCTGACCCCCAAACCCTAACCCGTCTGGCCTCTCGCGTCTGTCGCCGCCTGCTGCTGCTCTTCCTCTTCTCGTCACCCGCTGCCATTGCCCCCATCACCGCCACGACGTTGACTCCCGCCGCCTTAAATCTCGAGATCCCACCTTTGTCTTCGTCGCCGCCTACGTCTTCATCTTCTGCCACGTCTTCGCCACACCGTTGTCGTTGTCATCTTCGAGTCGTCTGCTGCCTTCAGTGTTGTTTTTGTCGACTGCGGATCGTCGCTAGTTTGAGCCATTTGAGCCAACCCGAGCTGACGATGCCAACGAGCTGACCCGGGACGACGACACCAGCTCGACTCTCGACCTGGGCGAGAGAGCCGCGAGCGAGCAGCAGAGGCGGTGGGGATGTGAGGGGTCTGATCAGGTCAGGTCGAGTTGGTTAAACATACGGGTCGGTTTCTCAAATGGGACGGACCTAAAATATTGTGCAGATTTCGACGCTATGAAATTCCTTTTTTTTATTTTTTTTGGTCACTGCTCGCTCGCTCGAGACTCTTTCGCGCTCTCACTAGCAAACGACTTTCTTGAAAGTACACTTAGAGAGGGTGAATAGGTGTAATGTTAATCTAATGGCAAACAATGCGGAATTTAAAGTGAACAATGCAAACAGTCAATTCAAACGAGAAGTGAAGCCGGATTCCGGTAAAGGACTTTAGAACTTCTTCTCCATATTCTTCTAGATTAAGAGTTAAGGTGTTTAATTGCCTTCTTATTGAGATGAGTGAAACCGACAAGCAAGAATGATGAATATGATGCAAGCAATGAATGTTAAATGCAAGAAAAGCAAAATCACAAGTGCAAGCAATAGCAATAGAGTAAGAGCAGGAGAAAAAGCAATCGCAAACACAGGAAATTTGTTTCGAAGTTCAAGCATAAAGCTCTACGTCCACGCCTTCACCGCGTGAATGATTTCATTATTCACTAAGGATCTTTGCACAAAAGAGCCCCTACAAATGAACTATAATGGTTTACATAAGACCGGAGTACATAGCTCTAATTCTCAATCCTCTACACAAGAGGTAGCACAAAGCCAATGAGGTTTACAAGCTCTTGGTGACCACAAAGATCACAAACAGTCTCTTTTACAACTTTCTTTAGTACATGATGTGAAATGTAGCTCAAGAAGTTTGTATGAGAGAAAATTCAGTTGAAATGAATGAATTTAAGAGTTGAAAACTCGTAGAATTTGGTTTGGAGATGAGAGCACTTGAAGCGAGAAAACTAAATTTTTTTCTCTTTTGAATAAACCAGAATTTTCAAGTATTTTCTCAAAAATAATATTTTGAAAACCTCATCTAAACCTCTCCCAATGAGCTATATATATAGGCAAGTGATAAACACTGTTAAAGAGCCTATCAGTTCTTTAGGAGGGAGATTAAGCTCAAAAAGGGCAAAAAAATCCTCGTTGGAGAATAAGTTAAAAATCCCAGAATTGAAAAACTAGTTGTTACTGTAGCAGTTCTAGGCATCGGTCGACCGGTAGTTCAATACTGTGAACTAGCCGTTAGACATCGGTCGATCGCCCGGTCGGTCGATCTTAGCAGAGATTTGGGTGCTCCAAAAACGTGATAGTCGGTCGATCGCCTGATCGACCACTAGGTTTGCTGGTCGATTGGTTGGTCGACCGATAAACGTGTACACCATGTACAAACAGATAGCCAAAATCAGCCACTAGGTCCGGTGGACCGACCTGGCCTAAAATATTGTTTTCAGATATATTTGAAATCAAACTCATTTTTAAATATTTTGTATTGGTTTGAAAAGTGATTTGGCAATTCATATGCTATGAGATATATGATGGAAACATGATATATAAATTTAGAAAAATATGAGACATGTATCAAACACTAAACCTTGTAAAATACCAAAACGGAAAAACTACATATGAAACTTGTATTTTAAAAATTTGTATTTTTTGTGTGTGACTTCTTGAGCATCAATTATACATTCTACACTTTCACAAATTATTTTCTTACGTAGGTTCAATATGTCTTCAAGTAATCTTCCAGTGGGCTTCTACAAAACGTCAATATTGATTGTTCTAGCTTGAATCTCATTCTTGAGTATATTTGAGATTTCATACCTTTCTTTTGAAGAAAAAATACTTTGAATTCTCTTGAACCCAAAAAAGTACTTAAATACTTGAAACTTGATTAGTACTAGATAACTACATAAGTTTTGTTATCATCAAAATAAGCAACCGGTGATTGCAACCTTGGGCCAACATCTCTCTCGGATTGATTGCCACTGTAGCCTTGAGAATTTCGATGTCAAGGTACAATTCGTTACAATGCCTTCTAAAGTTCATGATTCTATATTTCTCAACTATTAATTGAGAAAGCACATTAATTTCAATGTTGCAAAACTTCAGATTTTATACGAAGCATGTTCCTCATGTGTAAAACTCGAAATTTTCTTTTGGATCGATATGATATGAGGACAATTTCATCACTTATTACATGCATTTTGAAGCCCTAAATGTGAATTTCTATTGTCTAATATTCAGATGTCTTTAGTAAAAGTGATAACAGAGAAACATTTGATTTGATCTACGCGTGCTGTTCTTCTCTCTCAGTTTTTTTTCACTTCTCTTTCCTTTCTTAGTTCTATTTCACTTCATGTGCCTGAAATCACCTAGAGGGGGGTGAATAGGTGATGGCTATATGATAATGGCAATTATGCGGAATTTTAAAAAATTAACTCTAAACAATTAGCACAATACAATATTTCTTGCAAGTAATGGACAATGTAAAATTGCAAGTAATAAAGGAGATAGAGTTAGAGAAATTTGAGCAAACGCAAACACGCCGATATGTTTCCGAGGTTCGAGCCACGCTCTACGTCCCCGCCTTCACACTTGAAGGATTTCCACTATTGAGGATCCCACCGGATCAACAATACAAGGACAACACTTGTCCGTCTCCCGTGATGACACTTCACCACCTTGAGCACACTAGCTCGCCTTGAGGCCGATGCCTCTACAACTTCACTCAATTACAATGGAAGTGATCACACTTGATCACTTTTACAAATAGCTCACTAAGCACAATCCTAGAACCAAATAGTAGACTTAGAGTATGGGATTGTGTAGTGCAAAACTAGAGAGAAGTAGAGGAATAGGCTCCAAGAAAGGTGATGGAAATTTAGGCTTTGGAGAAAATCTTTTCTTTTGAAAACTTTGGAAAATCTTTTCACAACACTTGTCAAATTTCACTTGATAGCTCTACAATCATTAGTCATTTCATATGAAGTGACCACCTATTTATAGGGGTCAAAAACTGCTCAAGAGATTCGTTGGAGACAAATCCCAAAAGTCAAAGAGTCAGAAAATATAGCTGTTGGGTCTGTCAGAACTTTTGACAGACTGCCGGTCGACCGGGTCGGTCGACCGCCAACGGTCAAAAATCCGACCGTTGGGGCTCACCGGTCGACTGGGTCGGTCGACTGGCATTTCCAGAGAGCAGCAGGTTGGGGGCCGGTAGGGTATCGGTCGAGTCCCGGTCGACTGATACGCACATGCACAAATTGTGCATGCCGGTCGAGTGCCGGTCGAGTGCCGGTCGACCGGGCACTGTGAAGTTCTGAAAAATCAGAACTTACAGAACCTGAAATATTGGAATTTTGGTTTAGGGTCTTGGGTTAAATATTTTGGACTTGTAAAAGCATAGAGTATGAGCATGTGTCATACTACTATCATGTAAAAATAGTTTGACAAAAATTCTTTTGATAAAACTTGTTTTTCCACAAAATGTTTTTCCAAAACTAATCTTTTTCTAAAAGCTTATTTCCAAAACAAGTTCTCTTTAAAAGCTAAGTTGGAATTGAAAATTATGAAGCCATAAACCACTCTAGAAAATGTGTGTGTGTGTGTGATATCCCATATCTCTACTTCTACTATTTAGTTTTGACAAAATATTCTAAAATGAAATAAACAAAGTACAAATCTTGAATTCTTTAGCAAGTCTTGATCTTCTTCTTGAACTTTTCTTCAACGCAAATTCCGAAGCTTCCTATGTGCTTTAGCTTGGGAATGCAAATGTTGGGCAAACTCCAAAAGTGTGAGTCTTTTAGCGGAGTTGTCAAAATCTGTTTCTTGAACCTGAAATACTTTAAAATCAAGAATATTAAATACATAACTAAATATGTTTTGCTATCATCAAAATAACCGGGATAATGGCCTTTGGGCCAACAATCTCCCCCTTTTTGATGATGGCAAAACATATGTAGTTATCACAAGATATTTTGGGTAGAGTCTTCAAATGAAGCTCCCCCTCAACATATGCATATATATAAAAATCATACTCATGCATATTATCGCGAATCATAATCATAAAACACATATTTTCATGTCATATCATAGATGAAGAAAAGTGAGTCTCAACATGACATAAATACATAAAACACAACCATATCCATGTCCACAACACAAAAATAAAAATACATAACAAAGCAAAGATGTCCAACACAGCAAAAATAAAAATACATAACAAGGTGTCACAACACAAAATATCTCTCTCTCCAAATAACTCTCCCCCTTTTTGACATCATCAACAAGGGAGGTCACTCAGCAGCATCAGGGAGTGGCCTCGTCATCCTCCTCCTCATCGTCATCGGAGCCCTCGGCCATCGTCTGGTCATCACCATCATCTGAGGAAGAAGAGGACTCTACCTCCTCTGTATCCACGGCATCAACTCTGGGGCGCGGTGGTGGAACAGACACGCGAGCTCTGGGAGGGAAAGGAGGACCAGCAGCAGGAAGACGACGAGCTCCCGGAGTCCCATCAGGAACGACTATGTCCAATTTAGAGAACAGAGATTGGAACTGAACGTCCACATATCTCATGGACTCAGCCATATATGACAAGTCGTTCCGGACCTCCGCCCGAAAAGTAGCATCCATCGCAGCACGAGCCTCCATGTCTGCCCGAAGAGAAGCATCACGAGCAGCCATATCTGCACGAAGTGCAGAGATTTGCTCACCGACCCAGGCCTGATGTGCCTCGATCTGCGAGCGGACCTCAGAAGCAGAAGCACCCTGAAACTCAGGAGCAGGAAAAACAGGAGGTGGAGCTGGAGCTGGATCAGCTGCAGGAACAGGTGGTGGTTGCACAGCTGCGTGTCGACGCAACTGAGCTTCCATCATCTTTAAGGCAGCAGCATTGAAATCTGAAGAGGGTTTTGAAGGGGCTTGACCAGAGAAATCAAAATCTAGAGCCCTAAGCAAATGGGTAATGAGCATGCCGTAAGGCAGACTCCTACCAGCAGTACGAATCTGATCACCACTCATGTGAGAAGCGATCACTCGAGGGAAATTTATCTTAATGCCTTTAAGGAGGCAATAGATAATCAAGGGAACAGGACCTCGAGCATGGCTAAATTCACCGGATTTTGGCACGATGTTATGAAATACAATCTTAGCAAGGACCTGAGATTGGAGAGTATACTGACTCACAATCTCATTCCTCACCAGATCGGGATTGTCATCCTGGTGAAGAAGAGTGGATGCGGTGAGTGAAGACTCACCCTCCGGATATCCAGGAAAATCATGAAGGTCATAGGAGTAAACATCTATTCCATCAGTGGAAAGATGAAGAATTCTAGCAAATTGACCTAGGGAGATGTTGATGTCCCTACCCATCACCCGGGAAATGATCCGGTTCCCACTAAACTCAAATTTGCATAAAAGTAGGGAACCAAAGAAGTGTAAACCTTCTCCCTAATGGAGAGAAAATCTACAAGATTGTTAGCACGAAGTATTTGGGGGATATCTAAATGTTCGAAATCATGCATAGCCACAAATCTACCTGAAATGGTATTCCTAGGGGCTAAGTGAGTATAACGATCAGAGGCAAGATCGTTACGGAACATAGGTTCAGACCTAGGGGCTTGAGTTGAGGATTGGGCAATGCCCTTTCCCTTCTCAGAACGATGTCTCTTTGGAGCCATGATAAAAATCCAATTTTTAGGTTTTAGAACGTAAAAGCACGATCTAGATAGATAATCAACCTAATATGAAGACAAATGAAATGATAGATCTAATCTAGAAAGAAGGAACAAGTGAAAATTCGAAATTTTTACCTTTGAGAAAAACTGAAACCCTAGCCTGAAATCCAGAAATTTTGAGAATCCGACGGATGGATCGGCTTGAAATTGAAGATCCGAGTTAGAATTGAGAAGATTGAAGTGGGTTTTGAAGGATTTTAGGATCAGTTGAATGGATTGGAAGAAGGAAATTTTGGGGAAAATGGGTCTGCGGTCGCTGGGAGAGAACTGTGAGAGAGAGAGAGAAAAACTGTGAAGAAAAGGTCAAATATACGCCAGATCCCGACTATCGGTCGACTGGTGTTGAGGGACCGGTCGACCGAAAACAAACAGAGAGTCCTGCATCTAAATCGGTCGACTGGTCCTATACCAGCAGTCGACCGGTAGCACAAAAAAAATCAAAAATATTTTCTCAGACAGAGCCGGTCGACTGGGGTTAGGGGCCAGTCGACCGGTAAGTCTGAAAAATCTGCTACCAGGTTCTGAAAAAAAATTTTATAAATTATTATAAATAAAAATATGTTATATTATAATATTCAGGGATACAATCAATTATTTTTAAGTCTTTATTTAGTGATCACATCAACACAACTTCACACAAAATTATTTAATTTTAATTTACATATTTAAGCAAAGTTATAAAGATGTTGAAGCCGAATACCCAGTGACGGGTTCTGAACTTCATCCTCTTGATTCCTCTTGAATGAGTTGAGGTGCGCAATTGCCATCTTTAAGGTATTTGCTCAACTATGAAAATTTTCAAAAAGTTTTTATTTTATTTATGAAAATAGGTCTATATGTATACAAGTATATAATCTCAAAACTAAACTATACATGTAGATACACAAAAGTTGGACATGTGGACATGAGATGAACAGGGCATGAAACAATACAAGATATGAAAATTAATACAAAGCATGTACACAACATGATAGAAAGGTAGTTCTATATAAGCATGTATCAATTATGAACAAAAGCAAACTAACACTTCTATACATATGTATACATGTCATAAAGAAATCAAAATTGAACATGGTATATACAATCATGTTAGAGTTGCAAGTTTATACTAATCATGTATCAATGAAGCATAAAACTAAACTAGCAATCCTATAACAATTGTATATACAAAATTAAAAAATAAATTCTTAAATGGAGATGTTACCAATTTACGGGTAGTCTCCAAAATAGGTGCCTCCACGATAGCGATGCAAGCTAGATTTGAACTTTGAGCTTAGTTGCATCTACCACCCGGGCACCGTCTCCCCCTAAGTCTTGGAGGAAGTAGATCCACCTGTGTCACCTACATTTGGAGGATCTTTTGGTACCCAAATCTTTGAGGGTCCTTTGGGGTTAGTACCGGGGCGAACCCAAACATATTTATTCTTAACATTGTTCTTAGCATAACAAAATTTTTCTAAATGGCCTTTGCGGCCACAATGAGTGCAAACATAAATTCTACCACTACCATACATGTATGCATGCTTGTGAGTGTGAGCATGTTTCCGTGCATGTGTATGTGTATGAGGTGCATGTTTCCCTTGGGGTACTCCCTAGGAAATTTAGAAGCTATCTTTTTCAAATCAAATGCACAAATTTTAAGTGTGGAGTCCAAGGCATCAACACGCTTTTGGATCTCAACAAAATCATTTTTATCAATTGAAGCCAAGGGGGTTTTACCCTTATTTGCAAGTTTATATTTTTCAAAATCATTTTTCAATTTTTCAAATGCACTAGATAAAACATCTTTTTCTTCAACAACTATTTCTACTTTATGTTTTAAAGCCTCATTTTCTCTTTTTAATTTCTTATTTTGAGATTGTGAAATTTCATACCTATTTTGCAATTCTTCAAAGAAATGTGCAAGTTCATCCATGGTTAACTCATCCTCATCTAAAGAGTTTTCTAGAGTTACCTTTGGTGCATCCTCCCCATGTGCCATGAAACACATGTGCGCGGCGTCGACTTCCTCTTCGGATTCCGACTCCGTGTCATCCCAAGTAGCCACCATGGCCTTCTTCTTTCTTTGCCCGTTCTTGGATGTGGTCGCTTGTAGAGCGGGGCACTCGGCAATGAGGTGACCGATCTTCTTGCAATGGAAGCAAGGACCGGGCTCCTCTCTTTTCTTTCAAATCTCCCTTGAGGTTTCCCTCGCCGGAAATTGCTTTGTCTTCCCTTCTTATAGAACATCTTGCCCACCTTCCGGATGAGCATGGCGAAGTCTTCATCGCACTCGTCCGATGAATCATCCTCGTCTTGAATGGTTGGAGCGGCTTTGAAGGCTATTGATTTCTTCTTGGGTGCCTCCCTTTCTTCTCGTACCTTCATCTCCATCTCATGTGTTTTGAGATTGCCGATGAAGCCGGAGAAGTCCATCTCCTCTTTGTCATTTAGCTCCTTGAGGGTTGTCGCCTTGACTTCCCAAGCTTTAGGAAGAGCTCTAATCACCTTCCTTATCTTTTGATCGTTGTCAATCTTGTCACCTAAGGAAGAAAGAGCATTAGTTTTTTTGTAAAGCGAGTGAGCATGTCATCAATGCTCTCATTATCAATCATGTAAAAATTCTCATATTGAGAACGTAGCAAGTCAACTTTTGCTCTCTTGACTTGTGACGTTCCCTCATGAGTCACAACAAGCATGTTCCAAACTTCATATGCCGATTTACAATTAATGATGCGTGCAAGGTCATCTTCATTAAGTGCTTGTGTCAATGCATATTGTGCCCTAGCATTTGCTTCATAGTCCTTGGTGGTATCCTCGGACCATGTTTTCTCATCACTAGTGGGTTCAATGAAATCTTTGGTGACGGCCCTAGCTACCTTGACTCCTAGGGATTTTAGAAAAAGGTTCATCTTGACCTTCCAAATAGGGAAGTTCAAGCCATCAAATTTGGGTGGGGACTTAATGCTTGAAAAATCTAGAGATGCCATGTATGATGAATAAAATGCACAATATATAATAAATGCAACAAATGTATATAGCCAACTAAAGGATCTCCCTAAGGTTGTTAGACCTAAGTTGTAGGGTTAGGCTCTGATACCAATTGAAATCACCTAGAGGGGGGTGAATAGGTGATGGCTATATGATAATGGCAATTATGCGGAATTTTAAAAAAATTAACTCTAAACAATTAGCACAATACAATATTTCTTGCAAGTAATGGACAATGTAAAATTGCAAGTAATAAAGGAGATAGAGTTAGAGAAATTTGAGCAAACGCAAACACGCCGATATGTTTCCGAGGTTCGAGCCACGCTCTACGTCCCCGCCTTCACACTTGAAGGATTTCCACTATTGAGGATCCCACCGGATCAACAATACAAGGACAACACTTGTCCGTCTCCCGTGATGACACTTCACCACCTTGAGCACACTAGCTCGCCTTGAGGCCGATGCCTCTACAACTTCACTCAATTACAATGGAAGTGATCACACTTGATCACTTTTACAAATAGCTCACTAAGCACAATCCTAGAACCAAATAGTAGACTTAGAGTATGGGATTGTGTAGTGCAAAACTAGAGAGAAGTAGAGGAATAGGCTCCAAGAAAGGTGATGGAAATTTAGGCTTTGGAGAAAAATCTTTTCTTTTGAAAACTTTGGAAAATCTTTTCACAACACTTGTCAAATTTCACTTGATAGCTCTACAATCATTAGTCATTTCATATGAAGTGACCACCTATTTATAGGGTCAAAAACTGCTCAAGAGATTCGTTGGAGACAAATCCCAAAAGTCAAAGAGTCAGAAAATATAGCTGTTGGGTCTGTCAGAACTTTTGACAGACTGCCGGTCGACCGGGTCGGTCGACCGCCAACGGTCAAAAATCCGACCGTTGGGGCTCACCGGTCGACTGGGTCGGTCGACTGGCATTTCCAGAGAGCAGCAGGTTGGGGGCCGTAGGGTATCGGTCGAGTCCCGGTCGACTGATACGCACATGCACAAAATTGTGCATGCCGGTCGAGTGCCGGTCGAGTGCCGGTCGACCGGGCACTGTGAAGTTCTGAAAAATCAGAACTTACAGAACCTGAAATATTGGAATTTTGGTTTAGGGTCTTGGGTTAAATATTTTGGACTTGTAAAAGCATAGAGTATGAGCATGTGTCATACTACTATCATGTAAAAATAGTTTGACAAAAATTCTTTTGATAAAACTTGTTTTTCCACAAAATGTTTTTCCAAAACTAATCTTTTTCTAAAAGCTTATTTCCAAAACAAGTTCTCTTTAAAAGCTAAGTTGGAATTGAAAATTATGAAGCCATAAACCACTCTAGAAAATGTGTGTGTGTGTGTGATATCCCATATCTCTACTTCTACTATTTAGTTTTGACAAAATATTCTAAAATGAAAATAAACAAAGTACAAATCTTGAATTCTTTAGCAAGTCTTGATCTTCTTCTTGAACTTTTCTTCAACGCAAATTCCGAAGCTTCCTATGTGCTTTAGCTTGGGAATGCAAATGTTGGGCAAACTCCAAAAGTGTGAGTCTTTTAGCGGAGTTGTCAAAATCTGTTTCTTGAACCTGAAATACTTTAAATCAAGAATATTAAATACATAACTAAATATGTTTTGCTATCATCAAAATAACCGGGATAATGGCCTTTGGGCCAACAGTGCCTACCCTCCCTTTGCTATTATCTACTATAGTGAATTGTAACAGACTGGAGATTTACATTCACTTATTTTTCTTGGCATTAGATGTGAGTTAGTGATAGATTGGTTTATTGGTTTATTCTTTTCTATACGAAATTGACCCATTTGAAATTTGTAAGATTTCATAGATCACTTTTTTTTATTGGTAGTTATAGGATTATTATCCAATATTAATGATTAGTCCAGTTTTAATAATCTTGCATGAAAGATATCTTATATTTTATATTACTAATATGTTGAGACCTTTTTTCTTTTATTTATGTGTTTATGCATTCTTGAGCATGCTTTCCTACCTTTAATTGTTACTTATATTATGGAAACCAATATTATGTACCAATATCTAAAAATGATTAGAACCTTAAAATAAATAGATTTCGCAAACATAAACTCTTAAATATAACAAATTTTGGCTTTTTTTAACAAACACAATGACATCTTCTCATTTAATTATCTTTAAATGAATTCTGTGCTTTAGCTTATGACTGAGATGGAAAAGTTTTGACTTTAGTAGCAATGTCATGAGTTATTGTGCAAAGCTTTATACTAATCAGCTATCTAAATTGAAAATTAAAGATATTTTTACACTAACTTAGACTAGTTTCAATATGAGAATATGATTAAGTTGGGATGTTTAAGCAATTTTCTTATCTTTAATTGACAAAAATTAGTTTTAATGGATTAATTTGGTTCTTAGGTTTGCCTTTGTTATTAGGAAGTTAGTTCTTAAAAGAAAATCTGTTTAGTTACAAGATGTGATTAAATTTTATCATTAGGAGTAAAACTAAAGTTACGGATTTAGGTTGTTGCATTTTTAATACCTCTTGCCAAATGAGGTAAAAAGGACGCTATGCTCCATAGACACTTGTTGCCAATCTCCATCTTCAGCTTCATAGGAACCCTCTTAGGTTTCAAAGAAAACACCTAATTTGGGTCTTTTTCTATAATCTCCCACACTCCCGCCCAGCTACCCAAGCAAAAATTACAAAAGAGATTTATAGAAAATCCTTTAATAGTATCATTTGTATGTTGTTTCTTTGTATGTTTTTTACATATGCAGCCGCATGCCTAAGATTCATACCTTTGAAAGCTCGTATTTGTTTATGTAATTTTTATGGTAAAGGGGTTTGATTGAGTCATGAGAGGTCCTAGGTTAAGACTGGAATATTATTTCAATAATATACTATGCTTTAAAATGTTGAGAGGGACTATGCATTGGCTATGTATTGGTTTAGTCCCACATCACCTGTGAGACTAGATATACTCTGTACTGATTATTATAGATAAATCAAAGTATGAGATATCTTTCGCTCTCAGTCTTTGATACTACTTTATCATGGTATCAGAGCCATTTAAATAATCCCAAAACCCTAATATCAATTTCTTCCAACAAAAAAAAAATCGTTGTTCATCTTCACCCGATCCCCCAACCTAAATCCTAACCCATCAGGCCTCTCCCATCTGTCGTCTTCCTCGCCATCGCCCTAATCACCACCACGACATTATCGCCTCGGCGCCTTAAATCTTGAGAACTCGACCTGTATTTGTCGTCGTCTTCGTTATCACCATCGCCTTCGTCTTTGTCGTCCCCGTCTTTGTTCTCGGCTTCTGCCACGTCTTCTTCCTTGTCTTCGCCATACCGTTGCCGTTGCCATCTCGTTGTCTGTTGCATTCGGTGCTGTTTTCATCGACTGCGGATTGATGGTAGTTTGAGTCGTTCGAGCCAACCCGAGTTGATAGCGCCAACTCGAGTCGACACGAGCTGACCCGACCCCGCTGACCCGAGCCTACCCGAGTTGACGGCTCAAACTCGAGCTGACCAGAGCTGAGCTGAAGATGATTTGTTAAGGTATGGTATTGGATTTTTTAGGTGCAGTAAGAAGTGCTGTCTCTTTTTAAGGAGGATTTTTCCTCAAGTTTGACAATACGTAAACAAAGACGAGTGAGTCCAATAGGACGAGAGCTTAGACGAGGATTTCTAAGATAATTTTTGGTAGAATTACAAACCGAAAATTTTAGATGGGAATAATTACCTGCAGTGGAAGCGAGAAATTGAGATTTATGTGACTGATCGAGGAAAGACTACTCATTTGTTGGGGACACTCTTACTTCAGTTAAATATGCTGATGACAACACCTTACTATATCAGATACTGACCACGATGGAGCTCAAGATTCAGGACTTGATTCTTCATTGTACACTGTGAAAGAGTTATGGTGTTTCGTGCGAGATCTCTACGCAGAAAGTAACAACATCAACATGGCTTATGATGTTATTTCGGAGCTGTTTTGGAAGAAACATAATTGTCGGCCCATGGATGATCATTACGGCGGGTTTAATCGCCTAATAGAGGAGCTTTGGCAAATATTTTTTGATCACGTCTGATGTGAAGCAAATACAGAATCAGTGAAACCGGTTGATAGTACTGACCTACTTAGGTATTCTCGATCATGTTTATTCTTCAGCTCGACCTCAGATTATCAGAAGCTCTGCTGTGAGCTCTCTACCGGAGACATCGTTTTTTGAAGACTGCGATTTCTGTGGTGAAATCTGACACTACTACAGTAACCTTAGATCGATCTGCCCTAGCAGCTCAAGGGATGCCGACAGCTGGTAGTAGCAGAGGAGGTTGCGTTGACATCGAGGGACAAGAGGTCTACACTGGTGGATAGCTTGATTGCAACGGTGGTACTAGGGGAGGACGAGGGGGTCTTCGAGTAGGACAAAGAGATGGCTATGTGGTCTATTGTTATTATTGAAAAGAGCCAAGTCATATGAAGTATCAGTACCCCCTTCTGAAAGGAAAGCCAAAGAGAGGTGCACGTCTCTGCCACTCTTCCAAACGTCAGTTTGAGCAGTTCGAGATATTTCAGTAGTAACAGAACACACAGGCTCAGTTTTTCTCTCTGCCACTCCCGCTCAACAAGGACCCTTATATTTTTCGTATATTGTCTATGTTTCATGCTTGGTTATAAATTCATAGATGACAAATCATATGACTGAGAAGCGAGATATTATGTCTTCTTTTACTCTGTTTCATACTAACTCTGTAATCGTAGCAGATGGCTCACACACACCTATTCAGAGTATTGGCAGTGCTACTATCACCCCTTCTCTTCCTTTATCATCTACTTTCTATTTACCTCATTTTTCTCTAAACTTATCATCAGTAAGATTATCAAAGTTTTAAATTGTACAGTGATATATTTCCCGACACATTGTGTATTTTAAGAGCTTGGGATGAGGAAGACGATTGACACAGGACGTGAGTAGAGCAGACTGTATAAGTTAAGAGTTAACATCCGATTAGGTGGCTTATATTAGCACTTCTTCAGCTTTTGAATACTATTGTCAGTTAGGTCACCTTTCTCTACTTGTACTAAAATTTCTTGGTCCTTCTTTAAGTTAGATTTCATCCTTAGAGTATGAGCCTTGTCAGTTAGAGAAGCACCATCGCGTGTCTTATCCTATTCGGGTTAATAAGGGCTAATAAGCCATTTGATTTAGTTCATTCTGATGTATGAGGTTTATGTCTCTTACTTTCAAAACGGGATTTTATGTATTTTGTTAACTTTATAGATGATTATTCTCGAGTCACATGAATATATTCGCTAAAATCTTGTTCTGAACTATTTTTATATTCAAAATATTTTATTCAAAAATAAAGAATCGGTTCAATTCTACCATTAAAATTTTTAGATCTGATAATGTTAAAAGAAATTCTGGAACAAAATGAAATCTTGCATCAATCTTCTTGTTTTACACTCATCAACAGAATGTGGTAGCTGAATGTAAGAATATACACTTTCTTGACATTGCTAGGACTATTCTCTTTCATAAACATGTACCAAAATTTTTTTGGGTGAAGCCATTTTGACTGCTTGTTACTTGATAAATTGAATATCATTCTCCGTATTGCAAAATAAAATCTTATATTCCGTCTTGTACTCAGATACTGATTTGTTCTCTGTCTCCAAAGATTTTTGGGTCTTTTTGCTTTGTCTAAAGACAAAACTTGATTGCAGGTCTCTTAGGGATTTTTCTTAATTACTCTAAAACTCAGAAAAGTTAAAAATATTTTTGTCCATCTATAGGTAGATATATCTTGTTTGCAGATGTAACCTTCTTTGAGTCTAAACTGTGGATTTTTCATCTCCTTTTGTTTCAGATGATGACTATGATTACCTGTTATATCATGAGATATTACTTAATAGTGATAAGTAAACATTTGAAAGTGTGACTCGTAAAAATCCATTTCTTTCAGAATCCGATTAAGACTTATATACAATGAAAAACTCCTCCTGTGCCAACACAAGTCTCAGTACCAAGTCCTACGCAAGAATCAAGTACGATTGTGAATTACTTTACTTTTGTTGATCTTCTCATTGCACCTCGAAAAGACAAACGAACTTGTACTGAACATTCCCTTTCCAATTTTGGTTCTTATTCTCATTTATCATGTGCCTTTCGTTTATTTTTTTTTTTTTGAGCTCATACTCGGTTTTCAAGAATGTATCAAAAGCAGTGTCTATTCCAAGTTAGACTCAGGCGATGTAGGAGGAGATGACAACCTTAGAACAGAATGAGATTTGGGAGTTGTATCACACTTTCACTAAGGAAGAAAATTGTTTGGTGCAAATGGATTTACACTATCAAGTTAAACTCAGATGGATCTCTGGCTCGCTTAAAGGCGAGATTGGTTACCAAAGGATTCTCACAGGTGTATAGACTGGATTATGTGGATATCTTCTCCCTGGTCGCGAAGATTACATCTGCGCAGATCTGTTGGCCACTTCATCAGTTGGACATCAAGAATGCTTTTCTCAACGGTATTCTTGATGAGGAGTTTATATGGAGTAACCACCAGGCTTTGTTGCCCAGGGGGAGTGTGCAAAGGTTGGCACGTTGAAGAAGTCACTTTACGGTCCGAAACAGCCTCTGAGAGCTTTGTATAAGTGATTTAGGAGTTTGGTTTCTGTCGTCCAGAGAAAGATCACTTTGTGTTTTGACAGATTCAACATAGGAAGAGGATCCTGCTAGTTGTGTATGTGGATGGTATTGTGATCACAAGAGATGACATGAAAGGGATTGATAGACTGAAGTACTTGCATAAGCACTTTCAGACCAAAGATCTTGGATCCCTGAAGTACTTAGGCATTGAGGTGGCTAGGTCCAAAATGGACATTCGTCTAAGAAGGCATTTTTCTGTCACACACTAAGATGTATTTGACTTTCGGAAGCAGAAATGTTAAGGTGCAAAAGTATTGGTTCTTCGATAGATGTGAACATAAAGCTACCATCAGAACATAGGGAGCTTCTTGAGGATGCTGGGAGGTATAGGAGATTGGTGAAAAATCTGAACCACCTAACGTGACTAGATCAGAAATCTCATTCATAATCAGCATGGTGTTTCGATTTTTTATGAGCATGGTGATTCGGTTTTTGTGAACGAGTGCTATCCACTTGGAGACAGTAATGAGGATTTTGAGGTATTTGAAGAAAACTCTAGGGAGATGGCTTTTCTATTTAGATCATAACCACACTCGAGTAGCAAGCTTCTCCGATGCAGACCGGGCAGCGTGCCCTTTTGATAGGAGGTTGATCACAGGATATTGTGTCTTCTTGAAAGAAATCTTGTGTTATGAAAAAGCAAGAAGCAAAGACAGTCTAGTGCAGAGTCAGAGGACGGGGCGATGACAAATATGACTATGAGTTGTTTGGATCAGAGATTTATTGACAATGATTGGTTCTCCCCCAGAGTGCCTCATGAGATTATATGGCGACGATAAGGCAGTAATACACATTGCTGAAAATGTCGTGTTTCAAGAGAGAACCAAACACATTGAGGTTGATTGTCATATAGTTCGTAAGAAACTTGAAAAAATTATTGTAACGAAGCATATATCATCAGGATATCAGTTAGTAGATCTTCTTACCAAACCACTTAGTAGAACAAGGGTAGATTTTTTGTGGTAAGTTGGGAATGTATGATATATATGCTCCAACTTGTGAGAGAGTGTTGAGAGAGACTATATGTATTGGTTTAGTCCCATATCGCATATGAGACTAGATATACTCTGTATTGATTATTATATATAGATCAGAGTATGAGTCGTAGAACTCATCTCTTTCTTTCTGAATCTCTGATGCTACTTTATAAAAAAAGCATATGTACTTTGTACATATTTTCCCGAAAATATGATGATGTTGTGTGTCTTGTCTCTAAGTTAAATCACAATATATTGTGCTATTCATATATTTATTTTAATAATACTATACATATGCTTTTGAACATGCCTTCATTTTTAACCAACCCTTAAAAGCGTAAAAACCACTCCCCTTGAAGAATGTTCAAGCCATCTGCCTTGCTACAGTTGCATTGCTTGGCTATTCATCTAGTAATAGAAAAACTTGTTAGATTTTAGAGAATAGATGATTTAACTCTTTATATAAATGGAATAAATAGAAAAATACCTAGACACTCATATTCTCCCAAACTGGAGCATAGATAACCGTGATGCTCAGATTGTTACAGAGACAAGATAAAAATTTTCTAAACAAAAAAGCTTAAGAAACAAATAAATATTAAAATTGTTGAAAATAACTAGTAAATTACTAATCTTGTGCCACATTGCTGAATCATTGATGTTGATGCTAAAGTTGCTAATCAAATCAAGCCGAATCTGTCTAATCTAACACTTATGCGCGAAAAGTGCAAAAATAATAATAATTAAATATTCATCTTCTTGGATAGGGTCAGAATTTTAGAAATTTTCAAATTCAGTAGAAGTGGAGGCTTTAGAGATCCTCAAACTGAGTATAATGGAGGCTCTAAGAGTTTCTCAAACTCAATAATAGTGGAGATATTGAGAGATCTTTAAACTCATTAAAAAAAGGTTCTTTTAGGTATCCTCAAACTCAGTAGTAAAATTTTCTAAATCCAAGTAGAATTAGATTAAATAAAACTCATAAATGCCTCCAAATCGCCCAAAAAATAGGAAACAACTCTTAAATCACCAAAATCGGACTTCGAGATACCAATATATGACTAAAACAATTTCAGTTGTTAGATTAAAAGAATTTCAGTGGCAAAAATGTTCATGTAAATAGTAACTTCTTTTTTTTGCATAGCTGAATTTAAATCACAATCATATCTGAAGAAAAAGAAAAGAAAAGGAAAGAAAGATAAGGAGAAAAAGAGTGGTGGCTAGGGTTTTTTAGGTGATGGCTAGGGTTTGATGGCGGTAGAGTTTAGGATGTCGATGGATCATGATGGAGGTGCAGATGGTGATGGAAGAGGGATTACTCTCATACTATGTTAGGTTTTTAATAATAGATGGATTAATCTTATATTGTGGTTGCCTCTTTTTATATAGATGAGGAATAAATAAGAAAATTCAAGAATACTCTTAGGCCTTGTTTGGCAACAAGATTTAGGAAAAGTAGAATTACGGGTTTTAGAGAGAAGATTTGAGAAGAGTTAGAGGTTAGAGTTTGTAACTCCTATAATACCAATTGAAATTGGTGTAGGAGTTAATCACTTGCCCCCCACAAGTAAGGGGTAAAGTGTATAAACTTCCTTAAAAAGTACTAACTTTGCCGTTGACAAGGCCCATCATGATTACTTGCTAACTCTAGCAAATTTTAGGTGTTTGGAAGGGTTAGCAACAGTTGGGAGCTCAACTCTTGCCAACTCTTGTTGCCAAACAAGGCCTTAGACACTCTAATAATGCTCAAATGTTATTCGTATCTAAGCGATTAAATTGATAAATATAAACACCTTAGTCTTACCCTAACTGATCATATGAACTGATAAAAAAACATTACCTTACCCTACACCAAGACAGAAAGGGCAAAGAAAATTTATCCTTATTTTTACCTTATAAATTTGGGAGAACATGCTTATCTTTGTTCATTGCCTCCCAGTGTATAATTATTGGATCAATCAGACTAACCCTCTTATTAAATGGTCTGGTCTGGTGGTTGGCAACCGGACTCCCATATCAAACAGGGTTGAGTGATAATCATGTTAGTCAGATCTAGTGTGAATTACCCGACAATAAAGATATTATTGAATTTTTTGACCCGACAATATTAGGTTCGGTTCAAGACAAGCCATATACAGGTCAAAGAATAGCCGACCTGATTTGGACCAATTTGCCATCCCTTGGGTCTCATCTCAGAGTGCCCTCCGCATCCCCTTCTCTCTCTCTCTCTCTCTCTCTCTCTCTCTCACACACACACACACACACACACACACACACACACACACACACACAAATCCACTTGCTCTCATGCTGCCAACTCCGCTCGCTCAGTTGCAAATCCAACATCTCCATCTGACATCTTCTCTTTTACAAGACCAGGCCTGATTTGTATGACATATTTGCCTTCCACATGTTTGTATATTTGTGCCACCAAGTGCCGACTCTGCTTTATTTTCTCACTGTCATAATCTCATCAATCGGCTCTAATTTTAGAAGCTTCATCCTCTCTAGAGTTACTGTTATTAATTATTAAATATCTATTGTTGATCATGTTTTCAATGTCGTAATTGAGGAGAAATAATAAGCACTGGTTTCAGATGGCGACGGGAAATGATGGTTCACAGTCAATGGGCGGAAGTGCTTCTCCAACTTACAACTTTGCTCGCACCTTCAAATATCTTATGGGTTATTTTGTTATTCTCAATTCTTGTAATTTGTCTTGTACTAAAATTATCATAGGTTTAAATTGTTTCCCAGCTTTTTTTTGTTTCTTTGCATGTGCAGCAACACAGTTCCTATCGAGGTTGATCCCCTTTATATTCAATGCATGGATAGTGAGGCACCTCACTGAAACTGATTATGCGGTAACTCGATATTTCCTCTATCTAACTGATTTGTGTTTCCAAAATAAGAACAACTATTCTCATTCTCTATAGAGATCCTTAAATACTTACTTGACTGAAAACATCAACACTTCACTACACACGTGCATAGACTACAAATACGTCAGCTACCAGTCAATGAAAAAACTTGTAGGATGATTTACTAATTTCAAAAGATGTAAGATTCTGACTCAGCAATCAGATTCTCCCGAGTCCCAATGTTTATATCATTTAAACTGACCTAAGCAAGCCATTGCAAAACAAAATGGGAGTTTTATTTGCTATTAATGTTTGGAATGCACTGGTGTTTAATGCAACAGGTGTCATTCATCTTCCTTTTCCTTACACTTTTTTTCCTTTCTTTTTTCTTTTCCTAGTGCATCTATGTTGAGGACTAGCGAAGCCTTCAAATATTTTTTTGGTTTTTTGTTGGTAACGGTGACAATGGACCGAAAAGTTTGGCGTGTCAAGGTTTGAAGTGAATGAGTCGCACAACTGAATGCATTTACGGCATAATGGGTTGTGAATTGAAATGAACACAAACACCTGATAATGGATTCTTAGTCAGTTTTGATGAGAATTCCCTTGGCAAAATTGGTCATGCTGGTGTTGGGATTAGCTTTGAAAATGCTGATGAGGTGATTTCTCACCCTCTTTTAATCTTATTAAAATTGCAACTATTTGGGTGCTTACTCTTGTAATTAGTTGCTTTAGGGTCTCATAACATACTAGTCTTGTGGGAAGGAGGACTTGTAGTTATATTACCCTTATATCAGCTGTAGACCGGTGTCCATTTAAGCTATGCTGAACTGCTAGGCATTGGGGTGAGGTCAGAATTGGCCACTATCTTCTTGAACTCGTATTTTGCTCTTCATTCCTTTTTTGAAGAATAAAGTTACCATTTGTGACTTTTGCTAATCAAATCTCTACCCAGCCAATTAACGATTGTGGGAGCTATAATCAGAATATCATGGTTTAAAATCTCAGAATCGGTATCGGTATTGACCAATGATTTTCAGTGTAAATATTGTCCATATTAGAAGTCAATATCGAAAATATCGGCCCAAATCTCTGCCGATGTTATAGGGTTAATATCGTATCGGATACCTCAAAATCCGATACGTGTCGCCAATACGTATTAAAATTGGTCGATATTTGAAACCATGCAGAATATATTGTCATGTTTTTCTAAAGCTTAAAAGAGATAATTGACTAGACCAAACTTGTCTCATATCGTTTATTATTGCGGGACTTCTTGAAAGAGAATGTTTTTGGTAATTTAATTCTTTCACTTTTGTAAGACTGTTCATCAAACTTAGTTTAATGTGACATGGATAAACAATGGCCAAAGCACAATTGTATGTTCAGTTCGCTGAATGGTCCTTGTAGCCAGTGGAGAATAAGTAATGTAAAAGTTATGCATATATCTTTCTGTTATTTACTTCGTAGTTCCTCCTTGAAATGGGCACTTGTGCTTGTTCTCAACCTGTAGACCCACTATATGAATAAATTGAGGTGTTTCTGTAGCACGTTAGCCTGGGTTATCTTGGATGAGCTATGAATGAGCTAACTTCAGATTGAGTGCCCCTTAATGTTGTCTTGGCTGTCATTTGGGCATTTTTTGACCGTAGGAACACGCTTATTCCCAACTTTTGAATGAATCATGGTTATACCTGTTTCTTTCCTTGAATACCTTTATCGCGACAGGCTTCCTTTCTATTCACTATTCTCTGCTTGAAATTCTTGAAAAAAGTTGTATTTTTGTACATTGCAACAATTCCAGAATAAAAAGATCAAGACTCCTCAAATTCTTACACATGGCGTGTCCAGTACTTGATCCATCGAGATGGCCACATCAACTAGAACAAGTGACTACTGAAATACATGTTCAGATAGCATTAGGCAAATGGTGATCAGAGTTATCCATAATGGATGGAAGAGGAAAGAGATTGAGGGAGGGCAAGTTGAAGGGGAAAAAATAGATTTTGGAGTCTGGACAATACTTAAATGAAAGCACAATTTGGCTATTCACTCAAAATTGGAAAAATATTGTTCCTGGATTGGAAAGCAACTATTGGACATGACAAGTCACTCCGAGACTGATGGAACATTTTTGGAGGAATAAATTTAAATATAACGTCCTAAATTCATTTGATTGAAACATCGGATTTACCTTATATCTCCTTTCAATTTAGGACCTCTACAAATCAATTCAATCTTCTAGTTCTGAAGGAAACCCCACAAAGAGAAAGATTAATGACCCAATTAAATCTCCTTTCAATTTAGGACATGTACAAGTCAATTCAATCTTAAGGCATGATGAAGAGGGGGTACATATATGTTTAATGACTTGTCATGTTTTTTTCTCACATCCTTTTTTGCACTTGCAGTAAAGTGTGTTTCAAAGAGTGGGGTCAGTCAGGTCATGATTACTATGTCAAATTTGCTCAACTGACAAGTAGCAGTGCTCTCGTGGTACTGTGATCATACTCGGTAATGGGAGCATCATTATCTTATGTGATACCAATCACTGGAGCAGATAAAACTAGCACTATGGTGTTCATTGAACATGCAATAGGATATGCCATCAGAAAGCAAGCACTAGAATGAGCTTATAATCAATTCTTAATTTCTTATTCCATCGCAAGTTCATAATTGTAAGGACATGGGATACGTTCATACTTTTTTCTGGCCCTTTATGTTTGTAATGTAGTATTCTTCTATAGATAAGGTATTCTGGCACATTGGAATCTTTTTTTTTTTTAAAACCTTCTTAGTTAACTTCCTGCAAAGTTCTGCCATTATATTCATACACTCCTTGTACAAAGTTACTGTCAGATAGTCTCCAATCTTATTTCATTTGTTTGACGTCAAGCATGGAGAATTTAAGATGTCTACCTGAGATTCTCATATTATGTTTATTTCTTCCATTTCATTTTGCAGCTTTATGCAATTCAATTTCAGCTTTTTGTTACTTCTATCTTATTTCTAAGCCGGGAAGGTTTTCGACGTGCTTGCATGCGGATTGATGTTCACTGGTAATTCCTTCTCACTGATAGTATGAACAATAACAGTGTTCCTTTTCCCTCTTCATCCTACAGTATTGCCTGCCTTTTGTCCATGATTAAGTCACTCGATAAGACTTATGCTAATACAGGAAAGACTTTGATTTACATGTTTGCAAAAGCTTTGTTCAAGTGATAGTGGGGGATAAAAATGTTCTCTTTTGTATAACAAATATAATGTGGTAGCAATAAAGAGTCAAGCATTTGGGAGGGCTCACAAGCAATTAATCCTGCCATCATCATCTTAAACAATAGGTGGTCCACTAATGCCTGTTTTTAAATTCTTTTCTTTTATCTTCTATTGGCCCTCCTCCCGGAGACCTGTTTGGTAAATGTTTTAAGTTTAGTTGTTAAGGTTACTAGTTAGAGGTCACTCTGTGAAAGGGCTTCATATTTTATCCAATCACTAACCAAAGTAAACACAGTAATTTTAGGAAATTCCAGATTTTCCTCTTCTTCTTGAATTGAACATTTTCATGAAACTTAAGTTTATTATTTAGCTGATATTCTGATTCTCTGTAGCATGGGTAAGCAAACTCAGGAATTTGAATTGTGATCTATATCTCTACTCTCTCTTCAGATCAAATTCTTTGAACCTTTTATTTCTACTTAACCATTATAAAATCACACTATGTAATTTTTTATTGCCTAAAGTTTCATAGGAATTCGTTGATAACTAGTATTAACTTGCTTCTTACAAAAATTCATTACCCCCACTGCCAGAAATCAAATTAAAATGGTGCAGGAGTATAGTTTAACTTGTTGGTTGCACTTGTCATATTGAAATTTTTCTACAGAAATGAGCATTGGTAATGCTCAATTAGTTAAATTTTCTCAATTTTTTCATGTCAAAATTTGAACTTTTTCATGTATTAAACATGCTACCATTGCCAGCTGTTATTTTTCTCTTTCAGCGGGTTGTCATCATGAGGTTTGTACCTTCACGTTTATAGCAAATTTGACATGTCTAGGTGAACAACTTAAGGAGGAATTT
>JAVJIF010024348.1:0-40808 GCA_038442645.1 Agave tequilana | reverse complement strand
AACAGAGGATCAGTAGAGCCCTCTTGCTAGGAATTCTGCTTCTCGAGCCAATCTCCTCTCTATCCTTACCCGTCCCTCTCCTCTCTGCTTCGTGCGTGCCTCTGGTAGGCTATTTATAGGGGAAACAGGGGTATAATCGCCCTGAAAATCTGGAAACAGATTGAGTCAATCTGTTTTTACATTAGAAAGTAGCCTTGTTGCGAGGCTAGAAACAGCTTCTGCGAAGCTAGAAATAGCATGTAGCGCCAATCCCTTGATTCGCTCCGCTAAATGAGGGATACTCCCTTGATCCTCTCTAGTTAATTGAGAGATCTCCCCTGATCTTCTTATCTGATTGGGAGAGTCAAAAGATCATTGCAGGCAACTGCCAAATTTGATTTCAATCAATATGATCTCATCTGGAGATTTGATTTCATCTGTAGATTTGATTTAGTCAAAATGACTATAAAGGACCTGCGGCAGAGTCATTGCGTTGAGCTTATAGCAGAGCTGGGAGAAGCTTCTGGCGAAACTAGAAGAAAGCTCTTAGCGGAGCTAGATAAGACTTGTGGCGAAGCTACCAGTCAACCTTTTGCGCAGCTGCGTGGGGCTTCGAGTGAAGTTACCTGTCTGTGAAGTTAACTGAGCATTTCCTTGCGAAGCTGTAAGTTAACTCGCAGCGAGGCTGTGGAGGAGCTTCCTGCGATGCTAAGAACTTTGGTTTCTCATGCGAGACTTATCTCGTGGGCTCGTGCGAGACTAAGTGTTGAGCTAACTTAGTGTCTCTGGACCTTTTTGGGCCTTCTCACGAGCTTTTAAGGACAATCTCGGCTTACTGTCTGCTTCACTGGATCAGTAGAGTCCAAGTTACTGATTCGTCCCCTTTTAGATGGGTGAAGAACTGGTCGTCGGCTTGTTTGCCAACTTGTCTTTTGTAGATGTCAACAAAGTTAGACATTGTTCAGGCCAGTTGGAATCTTGTCTTTTTTAGAGTGTCAACAAGACCCCCTTCAAAGTTTTCGTGAGTCTGCAATGGAATGGTTCAGATTCCGAAATACTTTGAACTGCTTTGATTGATGGTACGTTAAATGTGAACGTCGCTATAGTGGTTGAGTTTAGCTTCGCTGCTTTTGGATTGGAATAAGTTCGCCGAGAAATCGTGTAGGTTCGAATTCTGGGTAGCTTTGCATTTGGGTAGCTTCGCGTCTGGGTAGCTTCGCGTTTGGGTCCCCCAACGTAGCTTCATTTTAAATCGGGGTTGGAAGGACGTTTCTTTCCCGAGGCTAACTGCCTTTTTGCGAGTTATGAGAAGGATTACTCCCTTTCCAAGGTTAGAATAACCTCTCTTGCATTTAACGAGGGAGATTATTCCCTTTTTTGAAGTTCAATTAACTTCGTGTGTATTCACGAAGGGAAAGTATTCCCTTTTTTGAGGATAAGCATTTAAATGCTTTAACTTCGCCCGCGCTCCGAGGCTTGAAGCGGCAGCGGCGTGGTCAAGCCATGAGGCCTATAAATAGGACACTTGTAGTCCTTTTCAGAGAAACATACTTTTCTTTTTCTGAAAAGTTTGTTTATGACATCTCCTCGTTGCCCAGGAAAGGAGATTCTGATCTCTAAAATAGTGGGGACGCTCACTCCGGTCATTAACTGGCCAAGAGTTGGTGAGTCTTGATCATCCAAAGACTTTACCAATAAACTAGTGACTTTAGGGAGTTTATCTCCCTTAATTCTCATAGCTTTACCAGCTATTTCAGGGATTGAATTCCTTGGCTTCTGCATTTGACTGACTTTCAGAAAAGGGTTTCAGTCCTATTTTCTAGCTCCTATGCGAAGCTATCATTCTCGCTCGATCAGGCGAAAGATCTTTTCATGCAGAGTTCCTGTCTTGATCTGTTAAATCCGCCCGTTAAATCTGCCAAATAGGCAAGGCTTAGGACTTGGCCTCTTCAAGGTTGAGCCAGTCTTGCCATATAGGTGGGGTCAAGACTACATCCCTCTGGGCCAGTCTGGCCTAGCCATATAGGCGAGGCTAGGACTTGGTCCTTTTTGAGGCTTCTCCAGCCTAACTACCTTGGGCGGGGCTAAGACTTGGCTTATGCTGAGCTAGTCTGTCATTACTGTTCAAGCGAGGCTATCCTCTACTTAGCTGAAATCCATCTTCAAGGCACAACTGGATCGAATATGAATTGCTTCGCTCAAAGAATTTTAACTTAGAATTCCATATTTCCCTTTGCATTTTCTTTCCTTTTGATTTAATGCTAACTTGCTTCCAGTTTACATTACAGCGAACTGTGCTTGCCAGTCTTTCGTCGTGATGAAAGAGACCAAAATTTTTTCCTTTGATCTTAAAGTTTTGATCATAAGCAAGAGGAACATATTGGAGCAGCTGATGCGCGTTCCAAGAAGGGGTTGGCAGTTGCTTATCCGAGATGATTCACTTCGGGAAGGGGCTAGTAGTCGCTTACCCGAGATGATCCACTTCGGGAAGGCGGATGTCACCAGTAAGGTCTCGGATCCTTCCTTTGCCAATTTTGATTACGAAAGATCCAGCCTCCTGATGGCTACCATCATTTGCCAATTTTGATCAAAGAAGATCCGGCTCCCAATCTCTTGCCAATTTTCATCAAAGAAGATCCAGCTTCTTTATGGCGAAATCTGCCATTAAGCGAAGGATTACGGCCTTGTGCAGGAGGAAGACCATTCGTGTTCAGTTGGGATGGTTCATCACCCTGAAAGTAGATAGGATAATTTGTCCGCCTTTGGAGCAATGATTCTATTGTATGAAAGACAATCTTGATGTAGTATCAATGTATCTTCCCATTTGAATCAATAAAATGTTTATTTTCTGCTTATCTACTTTGTTTCCCTCCTTTTTGATTCGAGAACACCTGGAGTGGACTAGCTTAGGTAAATCTTTTCCTTAGGAGGAAATAAAAGCTTTTAGCGGAGCTAAACTTCCAGCGGAGCTGGAGATAGACTTTCAACTAAGTCAGGAACAAGTTTCTGGCAAAGCTAGCATTGAATTTCCGCAAAGCTAGAGATGTGCTCTTAGCGGAGCTAAGGCACGTTTCTCAGTGAAGTTACTCAAGCGTCGCACGAGGTCAATGTTGAACTCACAGCGAAGCCCTTGGTGGGGATGGCAGTCCGGCTTCTCGGGAAGGCGCTTAGGCACCATTTTAGGAGCCGTTTCAAATTAATTTGAAATGACCGCTCCTTTTGAGGAGGCGAAGTTAGGCAGTCTCACGCCTATAAAAGCCCGACTGGGGCTGAAAGAGAAAGAATTACTTCTCTTTGAATTTTTAGAGAAACAAATTTCTTTTTCCTCATTCTTCTTCGTTGATATTTTAAGAACTTTTCAGTTCTTCCATGGCTCCCAAAAGACGAGCAGGCAAAGAGGCAGCGACCTCTGCGACAAAGGGTCCTTCTCCTTTTCTAGTCATTGAGCGCCTCATTGCGGGTAGGGATTTTTTCCTTTTACTCAGAGATTTTCATCTCTTTACGAAGCCAATTTCTGGCTATTTTATGATGAATCTGGAATGATTTATTGTGATCCAGTGATCTCAGGGAGTTCAACTCCCTTAATTTTCTTTGCCAAATTTTTAGGGGATTTAATTTCCCTTAATTTCTCACTAAAATTTAGGAACCGAACGGTTTCTTCTCCAAGCTTCTGTGCGAAGCTAACCCTTAAGGCGGTTCACATCCTGTCGAATAACAGGATGCGAAACTAACCTTAAAAGCGTAGCTGGAAAAGGACTTTAAAGTCCTTAGAATAACTTTAGGCACCAGTGCCCTTATGGTGAAGTTAGCCCTTGAGGGCTTCTTCGCATTCCATTCAGCAATAGAATGTGAGGCTAAGCTTCTAGAGTGAAGCTAACACTAGGATATTTTCTACATTCTGCCTTCATGTAGAATGTGAAGCTACACTGCAGTTGCGAAGCTGAGCTTCAAGGCGAAGCTAATTCTAGGCTAGCTTCGCTCGGAGAGCGAGACTATGCCTTAGAAAAAAATGTTTTGCTTCAGCTTTCTTTTTTCTTCAGCAAATGAACTAATATGATTTCTCTTTGCTTTTGTAGTGCACTATACTCTGGGTCCTTTGAACAGTCTCTTCGGAACAGCCAGGGGACTGGATGGCAATGTTAGCCTGCAATTTCAGGGGCAGGCCTCATTATTTAGTTAACGAAGTGCTTCCAGTCGGGATGCCCTTATCTACGCCGGAGATCAGCATACTATGAGGAGCATCTTAACCACTGCTCTCCTTGAGGATTGTGACCAAAAAAATCTATCGGAAGCTCGGATTTATGTTCGGGGATGTAGCGCCAGATACCGATCATCAGCTGCTGGCCGGAGAAGGGCAGTGGATTTTCAATCTAGATGGCGAGAAATATTATCTCCCATCTAGCAAGCGTCATTTTCCGTTGTCTTTCTTTCAATGCGTGACGAGGGCGGGGAAGATGCAGTGGCAAGTCGCTCGGACTACTGACTCCGTTCATGTTGGAAGTTGATAGCTCCGTCTCCTGGTTATACAAGGGCGGGTCCTCCTCGCTGCGTATTGGGTCTCCACCCCAGGAACGTTCTCCCAGACATCCCAGTGGGGGAAAATCTCGCCGTGGCTCAGACTTTTGGAACCCAATTCTTCAAGACTCGTGGTAATTATCCAGCCACTGATTTCAGGACCCTGGGTAGATTCATCCCCCCAAGGCCTGGTGGAGGGACTTGACCGTATATGTCTTGGCCCATTTTGAAGAGGATCTGGAGAGATTGGGACTCTACGAGACTGTCAGGGCAACCTGTTACGGTATCTAGATAAGCGTAGCGAACTTCTACGCCATCTTTGAGTTATATTGTCCATCTACAGGGACTTTCTTCACCCCTGTTGGAGAATTGGGCATGGCTTTGTACGAAATGTGGGAAGTCTCCGCTCTGCCCTTGGGATCTCTCCCATATGAAGAATATTTTCCGTGCGAGGCGGAATCGACACTTCTGGAGAAGCAGGAGCCCGCTTTGTTTGAGACTTATCGGGAATTGATGTGCCATCTCTACATCTGCTCGAGCATGCATGGGAGCCACAAGGGAGCTTCATGCAGTTCGAAGAGCTAGGAGAATTATTTGTTCCCCAATCTGGAAGATGCTCCTGTAGGCTGTCTAAAAATGACTAACAGACCAGCCATTAAGGAAGCAGAGTCTCAAGCTCTAGACGCGAGGAATCGATGCTCGCGTCTCAGCATTAAGACGCGTTGGCTCTACACCCGCGTCTCAACGTTCAGACGCGTCGGCCCGAAGCCCGCGTCTCAGCATCAAGGCGCGTCGGCCCGACGCCCGCGCCTCAGCATCCAGACGTGAAGGCCCGAAGCCCGCGTCTCAAACTTCAAGGCGCGTTTGGCTCGACGCCCGCGTCTCAAACTTCAAGGCGCGTTCGGCCCAACGCCCGCGTCTCAGTTGCAACTGCCCTGATTGCGGGGCCAGTCACCGCGCATGTAGCGGGTAGTGGCCCCTCATTTGGGAGCGTTTTCAGGAGGCACCTTCACCCCCTGAGACCCCTATAAATAGCCTTGTTTGCTATGAGGAGGGGGCGAAGATCGGAGTTTTGAAGGGAGAGAGCTTTGAGATAAGGCATCATCAAAATCGATCGAATCCAGGCAAGAGGATCATCAAGAGGGAAGCACGACTCTTCAGCGAGCTTACTGAGTACTAGCCGCTCTTCGCCTACCTCCTCTTTGAGAGTTTTGGTAGACGGAGCTGAGTTACTCTTTCTACCGACCGAAGAGAAGACCCCCGACGGTCCAGGACGGTCATCTGGTCAACGGAGAACAAGATTCACTCTCCATCGCCACACGAAGAACCCAGCTTTAAACAAAGGGAAGATTCAGACATCCTCCCTCCCTTGTAACTGGAAAAGAGGGAAGAGTAGTTCTTTTGGTTGTAATCGTTTCGCTTGAATCAAGGAAATCTTTTACAGCTAAAACCACTTTCTCCGACCACCAAACTTTCCAGCCCCTACAAGAGATGGCGACTCCGCTGGGGATTACCTTCGTTACTGACGAGCGCACCGTGGTGCAAGATGACGTTCTCCTTAAGGGGAAAATGGTCGAATCCCTCGTCGTCGAGTTCGACCAGGCGAAGTATGAAGAGTTCCTCTCTTCTGGCTCCAAGAGCCCAAAGACCCGCGTCTGCCGCAGGGTCTCAAGTGGACAGCCCCCTGAAGCCCAATCTGAGGCTCTGTCGGGTGCTCCTGCTGCCCACTGTGCCAAGTTTGGTTCACGCGCCGACGCCTCCCAGAAGGCCCGCGTAACCTCAGACTCCTCTGCTGCGATCAACCGCGTCGCGCAGAACACACGCGCCAACGCCTCTCTGAAGGCCCGCGTGGTCCCCGGCACATCTACTGGTGCGATCGACCGTGTCGCACAGAACGCCCGCGTCAGCGTCTCTCAGGAGACCCGCGTGGCAAAACCCCTGGTTCTACAAACCAGGAAGTTGTTGGCTTCTCTCTTCCTCCACGGCGCAATCGGAATGCCGAGCGTCGACAGAGAAGACGCGCGCGTAAACACTCGGTCGGAACCGTTGGTTTTCTGACTGGGGTTGAACGCAGCATACGATCCGATGCCTTGCCCGCACCTCGTCCAGTGCGAGAGATCCGCGTTTGGCGACCCAAACGCGAGACTCCCCAAGTTGGGCCTTCTGGAGACCAACTTGCCAAACGCCAAAGCGAAGCTTCTGCGTCTTGTCAAACGCAGGAAGCACGCGCCCATAGGCGTGGGGCCCAGCAGCCCACTCTCTCCCAAGTCTCTCTGCTCCAACGCAGCAGACAGCAACGTGAAAGTCGCGTCTCATATCAACAGAGACGCCAGATGCGCGTGACGCAGCCGCGACGCAACAGCCGCGTTTCTGAAACCGGTGTCCAGGCTGAACAGCACATGACTGTCTCCCGTCGTCCACGTTGCGAGACCAGTCTCTTTAATCCCCCTCCCACAGATTTGAGGGATTATTTGACAAGGAAAAGGAGTGCCAATCAGACCACTTCTCCATGCTGCTGTCAACAGCTCATCCAGATGCTCTCTGGATGCCATTGCGAGTCAGGCGTGCAACAGCCGTCTTTAATTAGACAGCTGACCCTGATTCCCCCGTCAGCCAAAAGAAGACGCTCCCACAGGAGGAGAACCTTCTCAGATGTTGAATACCCGGAGCTTACTGCAAACATGACTAGCAGAAGCAAGGGAAAACAACTAATGGTCAACTCAGAGGAATCTGACTCTGAACCGGAGGGGGTGTATCAACACACTCGCACCCGGACAGGGGCCATTCCCCCAATTGACTATAATGCCTTAGCCCGCGACATTAGAATGGGTGGTTCTCACTCCGCTATAGGGGAGTCGCAGGCTTCAAACTCTTCCGTCGAGAAGGAGGCTTCCGCCTACATGGCCGACACTCCTGAGGAGACGACCAGGCGTTTAGAGCAGACGCAGAAGCACCAGATGGATATAATCGCCTCTCAACAGAGATCCATTGACTTCCTCAAGCATATGCTTGAGAAATTGCTTGAAGAAAGAGCGAGATCTCCTCCTAGACGACCGAAGGGGAAAGGGAGAAAGGGAGGAAGCCCACCCTCCGAATCTTCTGACGAGACACGACGATCTACCTCGGATGTGTCCAAGCCCTCGTCGCAGGCAAGAAGTGACCAGACCCGGGAAAGGCTCATGCTAAAAGAATGAGTCAACTGGAGCAGCGCCTCGAGGCCCTTACCAACCGTAAAGGCCTCCAAGAAGCTGGAGTAGTCCGGCCCTATCCCGCCGAGTGGGACTTAGTCCCGTACCCTCCTAAGTTCAAGGCTCCAACTCTCCAAGCATTTGAAGGGAAGGGATCACCCAACCAGCACATCTACTACTTCAAATCCCAGACCGGGAATGTGGTAGATAACGATGCCATCCTGGCGCGACTGTTCATCGGCACCCTGAAAGGGTTGGCCTTTGAATGGTTCATGAAGCTCCCAGAAGGTTCAATCAAGAACTGGGGCGACTTGGAGAAGTTGTTTCTGACACGCTTCTTCGAAGATGATTCGGAGGTCACAATGCCTACCCTTTTAGCTACAAAACAGCGAAAGGGAGAGTCCGTCAAGTCTTTCGTAGAAAGATTTCGGAACATGGCACTCCGATGTCCAAGCGGCATGACCCAGGCCACCCTGGTGGAAACATGTCGCCATAATCTCCAAACCTCACTCCTTGCTCAAATAGGAGTTGCTGAAAGCCGCACCTGGAAACAATTAGTCCAGCAAGGTGAACAGGCTGAGGAGATTGTCGCCCGCGTCAGAGCGGAAGAAGGCAAGCCCAGGCCAGAGAGGTCGACAAGGCGTGCACCAGACACCTCCCTCCAGACGAAGCGGAAGGATAATTTGGCGACGGAGACCAAATCTCCCACCAAACCTCAAACAGGCAGGGCAAGTGGCTCTTCAAGCCAGCCACGCCCCAACAAGCAGTATTCCTTCAAGGAGGAACACGTCGATTCGCTCTTCAAGCTACTCAACAAGAGCAATCGACTGAAGCTCCCTGAAATTAGGCGCCCGGAGGAAGTCGGCAAGACCGACAATCCCACCTACTGCTTATACCACAGGATGCTCGGTCATCCTACCAAAGCTGCTACGTCTTTAAGGACATCCTTCAAGCTCTGATTGACGCGGAGGTATTAAAACTCCGACCGGAGCAGAAGAAGATGACGGCCAACATGACGTCGATTCTCCAGTTTGGGACACGACCCCCGACACCCGTGGGGGTGATCTCTGTCCCGAAAGGAGAACTGAGGGTGGTCAACACAGACCCTCATCAGCAGCAGGAGAAAGGCTTGGTACCCGTCCCTACACCTCGAGGGGAAATCATGTGGGTCCACCCTGACCTCGTCGACGAGCAACAATGGACGACTGTGACCAACAGGAAGTCCAAAGGCAAAGGGAAGGCTTCATCTTGCCATGTGATATGCGCCTCCTCTCGAGAAGCGGACACTGATGTTCCTCGCTGACTGACTCAGAAGAGGAAACAATAGTCCTGGCCGCAGAGCCCAGCCAACCCACGGCAGGGACCCGTTCAGGACAGGCATACTTGAAGCAGTACGGCGAGACAGCAACGGCTTCTCCGCAACCAGCCGTGGAACCAGCCAAGCCCTCCTCTAAACAGCCTGGGGAGAAACAGAAAGAAACTCGGTTTTCTCGAGTTCTTGCGAAAGGTGTAACGGAAGGATCCTCGACACCTTACCGCTTCGACGTCTTGGCTCAACTAGCCAACATCCCGGCACGCATTACCTTGTATGAACTCCTGAGGCTATCAAACTCAACCAGAGAGGCTCTACAAGAAGCTTTGGCCAATGCTGAGGTCTTTATGACCTGCGTGCCAAGGGAAGAAGATGTAGAGGATTGCCTCCACACCTCCCCAAATGCTCCCTGCATCACCTTCACAACAGACGACATGCAGGTTAAAGGGAAGCATGACCGACCCCTATACTTCACAGGGTATATTGGGTCATCCGAGGTGAACCGCATCCAGGTAGACCCAGGGTCCGCGCTGAGTATCATACCTCGCCGGGTTATGCAATTTCTAGGCATTCCTACCCATCGTCTGAGCCCTACCCAGACGACTATTTACGGATTCAATGCCAACAGCTCCCGCCCGATGGGGAAGATCAAGCTCAAATGCCAGATCGGGAGCCTCAAGTCGGAAGTGACGTGTTACGTCATTGACGCGGACACCTCCTACAACCTGTTGCTGGGACGACCATGGATTCACCGCAATTCCATCGTTCCCTCTACTCTCCACCAAGTCATGAAATACATTGACGAGAGTGGACAGGTCCGAACGTTGATTGCCGAAAGGCATCCGTTTAAAGGGGTTGAAAATTATTTCACGGACTCCCTCTTATATCAGGATCCGGAGGAGACTAATGAAACCCCACAACCAGAGGAGCCAGACTCTGATAATGAAGCTGACATTGAGCCTGAGAAAGAAGAGTGCCTGTGGGAGTTGGAGCCCATTGTAAAGAGCACTAATAAGCTCGATGTTGATACCACCGACGATACAGGCGGTTGGTATATTAATGAAGATTTAGATTTCGCGTATTTCCCTGCGTGTGAGTCTGATTCAATACCGTCGGATACTAGTACCGACGTAGATGAGGATGTCTGGTCGGCAATGGATGCTTTGACATCATTGCATGTACCAATAAAATCATCCTTCGGGACGTACCAGGATAATGGAGACGCGCAAGAGTCTGTATTCATGGTTCCAGCCAGACGAAAAGGCCAAAGACCAATACTTTTTGGGCGAATCGCATCTGAACCAATGCCCCACGAAGAATCGGAAGGTGAGAATGAATCCCCTCAGTTCGATCATTATGAACCAAGAACGCTCAAGATGATGAAGCGCATGGGGTATGATCTAACCAACAGGCCAGGATTGAACTTCGGAAAAGGAAGAAGAACACTGCTTCGATCCTTTGTACCGAAAGGAAAAACCCCTGATTACTATCATCAGACGCGCCGGGGGTTGGGCTATATATCAACTCCAGTGCCATCAGCCTCTGATTCGGAGAGACTGTCAAGTTATGACTGCTCATCAGACACGTCGTCATGGGAATCAGATGTCAGTGTCGGCAACATCTTCAAAGGGCTTTCAGTAAACATGGTTTCGACAAGCCATCTGGAGGATGAAGATGAAGAAATGATCCAATCCGATACAGATCCTTGGATCAAACATTTGAATGCTCTTTGGGACATCCGCTTTGAACAGCGTGAGCCACCCACAGAAGACGAGGTTGTTCAAGTCAACCTAGGAGATGAAGACAATCCTAAACCCATCTTCATAAGTGACGGCCTGTCGCCTCCAGAGAAGAAGGATTTAATATCTCTTGTACAAGAGTATATAGATGTCTTCGCCTGGAATTATGAGGACATGCCTGGACTTGATCCTCAAGTGGCTATGCATCGCCTCAACATCAATCCGGACATGAAGCCTGTTAAACAACAGCAGCGACGGTTCCGTCCCGAAATAATGGAAGCAATCCAATCAGAAGTCAGGAAGCTTATTGACTCCGGCTTTATCAGGGAGGAACAGCATCCCGATTGGGTAGCCAACATCGTCCCCGTCGCCAAGAAGAACGGGAAGATCCGGATCTGCATCGACTTCCGTGATCTAAACGAGGCCTGCCCAAAGACGAATTCCCATTGCCAATCACAGATGTCATGATTGACAATACTTGTGGATTCGAGCGAATGTCCTTTATGGACGGGTTCTCAGGATATAATCAAATCAAGATGTATCCCGATGACGAAAAGCACACCTCCTTCAGGACACCTCTAGGGGTATATTGCTACACCGTCATGCCCTTCGGTCTGAAAAATGCGGGGGCAACCTACCAAAGGGCCATGAATGCCATTTTCCATCGGCAGATACGCAAAACGGTGGAATGTTATGTCGACGACATCGCGGTGAAAAGCCGCACTAAAGGTGATCACATAGCAGACCTGAGGGTGGTCTTCGACATCATGCGGGCTCATCAATTGAAGATGAACCCCACCAAGTCCTTCCTGGGGGTAGCCAGTGGCAAATTCCTAGGGTTTGTTGTGACTTCCACAGGAATCCATTTGGATCCGGAGAAAGTCCGTGCTATCCAAGAGATGCAACCCCCCAGAAGCCTCAAGGAGCTCAGAGGATTACAAGGACGATTGGCATACATCCGCAGATTCATTTCAAATCTCTCCGGGAGATGCCAACCCTTCGCTAAGCTGATGAAGAAGGGCGTTTCGTTCATTTGGGACGACGCTTGCCAGCAAGCATTTGAGGAGATCAAGCACTACCTCACCCAACCACCAGTCCTGGCGGCTCCGGTATCCGGAAAGCCTTTCCTGGTGTACGTCCGATCAATGGATCATTCTTTGGGAGCTCTACTAGCTTAGAATGATGACCAGGGGCGAGAACAAGCAATCTACTACCTAAGTAGAACGATGATCGGAGCCGAACATCGGTATAACCCGATCGAGAAGGAATGTTTGGCATTAGTGTTCGCCATTCAGAAAATGCGACACTATCTGGTGGGCCAAACCATAAATGTCATATCCAAAGTCAACCCCCTGAGGTTACTCATGACAAAGCCTTCTTCACTAAATGGCCGGCTGGCAAAATGGGCCATATTGCTATCACAATATGAGATGCATTTTCTGCCACAAAAGGCTATTAAGGGACAAGCGGTGGCGGACTTCTTAGCGGAACACTCAGATCCCAGGGCAGCCAAACTCTACGAGGATCTCCCAGATGAGGTCGCCGAAGTCTGCCTAGCTCAGACACCGTTCGAAAGTCAAGTATGGCAACTTTTCTTCGACGGTGCATCAAGGGCAAGCCCGAAGGGACACACAGTAGCGGGGGTAGGAGTGGTACTCGTCTCCCCACAAAATTACGTGATTCCCCGAGCTATCTCGTTAACCGAGCCCTGTTCCAACAATGTGGCGGAATACAACGCTCTTTTGATTGGGATGCAATTCGCCGATGAGATTGGCGTTAAAAATCTCGAGGCGTACGGTGACTCCAAACTCATCGTCAGCCAGGTTCGCGGAGAGTATGAGGTCAGGCATGAAGATCTAGTACCCTACTACAACGCGACAATCCACATGGCCGAGAGGTTTTCAAACTTCTACATCGACCATGTACCGCGCAAGCAAAATGCGCATGCAGATGCACTTGCATCCCTTGCTGCCTCCTTAGCTCTTCCAGCTGGAGCAATGGAGAAGATATTCGTCTATAGCCACGACCTATACTGCCCAAAAAGTCCCTCGGAGACTACCAGAGGTCAACGGGAGATCGTCGCGGTAAGGAAACACTTGAAGTGTCAACCGATCCAGAGCTTAAAGACTGGCGATTCCCCTACATTGATTTTGTCTTATACGGCATCTTGCCCGAAGACACCAGGGAGGCGGCTGCCATCCGAAGGAAAGCCTCCAAATTCTACTACAATGCGATTTCGCGAACATTGTATCGTAGATCGCATGACGGGATCTTACTCCGGTGCCTCTCATCAAAAGAAGCCCACGAAGTGTTGAAAGAAGCCCACGATGGTACGTGTGGAGCTCATCAACCTGGCCCGAAGCTGGCAAACCGACTCCAAAGATTGGGTTACTACTGGCCCAAGATGGTTGCCGATGCTGTTGCCTATGCCAAAAGATGTCACGCCTGTCAAATACATGGCGATTTCATCCATCAAGCACCAGGATACCTCCACTCTACGACCTCTACCTGGCCGTTCGAAATGTGGGGGATGGACGTGGTTGGTCCTATCAGCCCACCATCATCAAAGGGACATCGGTTCATCCTAGCGATAACCGATTACTTCTCAAAGTGGGCCGAAGCTATCCCTTTGAAAGAGGTGAAATCTTCTAACGTGATCAAGTTCGTGAAACATCACATTATTTACCGCTTCGGTGTGCCTCGGCGGATTGTCCATGACAATGGACCCCAGTTCATCAGCCAGGCTTTTCAGAGATTCTGCGCCAAGTTCAGAATCCAGAGTGTGTCATCAACGGCATACTATCCGCCCGCTAACGGCCTCGCAGAAGCTTTCAATAAGACTATTGGCAAGCTTCTCAAGAAATTCGTCTCGAAAAGTCAACGGGACTGGGACGATAAGTTGGGCGAATGCTTATGGGCCTATCGCACGACTGTGCGAACCCCAACTAAAGCCACGCCATTTTCCTTGGTGTACGGATGCGAAGCCGTCCTTCCACTGGAAATCCAAATTCCATCTCTTCGCGTCGCCTTGACAGCGGAAATGACAACAGAGGAGAAGCATCGACAGCGACTCCAAGAATTGGAAGCCTTGGACGACAAGCGTCTGCAGGCCCAACAACAAATCGAGCTTTACCAAGCTCGTATCACCAGAGCCTTCAACAAGAAAGTCAAATCCCGAACTTTCAAGAAAGGCGACCTCGTCTTAGCCGTCCGAAGACCCATGGTCATGACGCACAAGACGAAAGGAAAATTCCAACCCAAATGGGAAGGACCGTTTGTAGTAGAGTCAGTCTACTCAAATGGATCGTATCGCCTCATAACCTCAAATGGCGATACACTCATGATGCCAATCAATGGCAAATTCCTGAAGAAATACTATCCCTAGATGGCTTTCTTCCACCGATCAAGTTAAAAATACACCTCTGATCGGAAACATCCAACGCCTCCGACGGCTAAGGATAGAGGAAAATGTTGGCTTTTAAGTCCAACATAAGTCTTCGACAACTCATCATGCTGAGGGGAAGAGCATGGCTAGCCCAACTCAAACGGTAGTTGGTAAAGGCATGTCAAACCCGTTGACAGCTGAGGATTTGCTAAAAATCCTAAGGGACACGTTCCCATTTGATCCGACGCCTCCGACGGCTAAGGATAGAGGAAAATGTTGGCTTTTAAGTCCAACATAAGTCTTCGACAACTCATCATGCTGAGGGGAATAGCATGGCTAGCCCAACCCAAACGGTAGTTGGTAAAGGCACCTCAAATCCGTTGATAGCTGAGGGTTTGCTAAAAATCCTAAGTGGACTTGATTCCACTCTTCCCTCCAAAAATCCCTTACCAATTCTCATCCATAGAATGGTAGGACCACTAAATGCAATCATTACCATGTTAACACTATACCTCTGGTAATGAATACTCTTTGTCGAGTACAAACCTGGCTTGTTAACTCTGCATAGAGTAACAAACTCTCAAATTTGCCAAGTTAACACTATACCTCTGGCACTTCAAATTCCGCTTGTCAATTCTCATCAATAGAATGACAGGTCCTCAAATTGCTCCTATCGCAAGCAAATTCTTGTCAAGTTAATATCACACCTCTGACAAAACTACTGTTTAAAGTTAACATTACACCTCTAAGCGGTACTTCGAGTGCCTGTCAAGTTAATATCACACCTCTGACAGTCACCTTTCTTCAGACTTCCATATCGAAGCTGAAATGGACGATGCCAAGTTAAACACTACACTTCCAGCATCCGAGTCATTGCTAAGTTCAACAATACACCTATGGCTATGACCTTTCCTCGACTTCCTTGTCCAAGCCGAGATGGACGATGCCAAGTTAACACTACACTTCTAGCATCCGAGTCATTGCTAAGTTCAACAATACACCTATGGCTATGACCTTTCCTTGACTTCTTTAAGCCGAGACGACTAATGCCAAGTTCAACATTACACCTCTAGCATTACTATCACTGTTAAGTTAAACATCACACCTATGACAGTGACACCCTCAGTTTTCCCAAATAAAACTGAGATGCTGATGAGTTAGGTTAATATCACACCTCTAACTCACGTCCTTGTCAAGTTAATATTACACTTCTGACAAGACTACTTCTAAACCGTTAAGTTAATATCACACCTCTAGCGGTAAAAATCTTACTAGATTCCCCACGAGTCTAGTTTCATTTGATATTCTCCCCAACCGAGTATCAAATTCATTTGGAAGGCATTGTTGGTTAACATTACACCAATAAACAATGCTTCCATCAAAATCCCCAGCTGATCTTAAATCAAGTTAATCCCAAATCCTTGATAAAAGTTCACCTTCTCTGGGGGTACGCACTCCACTTGTCACTTTCTTTTATAAAGTGGCGGGTCCACCAAAATCATTCTTTTGCTTCTAAAACAAAACATTCAAGACAACAGAAAGAGGCAAAAAGAAAAGTGTCACTTTTATTGATATTCAAGCATATGAAAGTGATACAAAACGCTCTCTTATACAATAAGATTGAGTGTTACAATTAAGGAGTACAAAGAAGTCCCTCTCTCTCTCAGAGGCCGTACTCACTCCTTGAAACCGCATCTGATCCCAGGTGCACAACTGGAACCGATTGTGCCATGGCGACGACGCCAACTTTCGAAAGCGCCCTAGCTGACTAAGCCAAGAGCAATGGTGTTCTTGAGGTCCGGTGGCAACAGAAGGTCCTGCAACCCCTCGTTCAGGCGCGTCTCTTTCCCTAGTAGACCATCCAACAAACATGGAGTCTCACTCTTGGGGTGAGAGAGGAAGTTTCGGAGTCATCACAAAGGATGCCACCCTCCACTCGGTCTAGCGGCAGCAGAGAGTCCTGCATTCATCACCATCCCTTTCCCCAGCAGGCCATCCAACGGAATGTCCTTGATGTCACTTCTGGAGTTGGGAGAGGAAGAGAATCTTTTCCGCCACCATAACCGCCGGACCACCCTCGCCGATACTCAGCCTATCCATCTCTTGCACCAGATCTGAAGAGACCTTGGCGAGGGTTGGGTCCTCGTCAGAGATATAATTTAATCTCTCACAAACGACGAGGACCATAATTTAATCTCTCACAAACGAACGTGGAGCAAGTTCGCCAGCCGGTATATTCTTTCTGGGGCCCAGCAAACCTGAAAAAGGACAAGCAAGCCTACCTGCAAAGAATAAGCAAGAGAGTCAGAAAATCTGGAACTCAGTACATTTTTTATAAAGGAAACTGAGTAACAGAACGCGGCAGCCATTCAAGACTTCAGACGCGGGAATGACCCGCACAGTCAAACAGACGCAAGTCAAACTGCGCCACGCATAGGATTCAAACGCGGCCTCAGTTTGTACCCGCGCCTAATGCACCAGACGCAAAGAATTTCAGAACACCAAAAATTGCCATCTCTCTGTTGGGTGAACAGGAGTTGCAAGATTCAGGTCTGAAACGCGCCAAGGCAGTAAAACGCAATGGGCAAAGCCAGCGTCAAGCGCCTGCATTCAGAGAAGTCAAGTCACTGGCACAAATTCCAGAGGAGGAATGCACCGGGACTTCATTCAGATCATCATGCCGAAGTTCAGGCTATACACATCATCGGGGAACAGACATGTGTTGAAAGTAGGACATCGGGAACATCCTCTCCATGTCTGGAAGAAAGAATCTTCCGCCCTTTATCTCACGGAGCCATTTATAGGTCCCCTCAGACACACGACGACCATCATCATAGATATGATCCCCAAAGAAGAAGGCAGGCTTCTCCAACCTGACACCGTCATCCGTTTTGAGCGCGGCATCGGTCATAAGTGCCCGGAAGGTTCTCCTGTTAACATTAGAGAGCCTGCGATCCAGCAACTGGTCAGCAGTCACGGGGACACTCATTCTTTGCACAAAGGTCAAGCCCCGGTCGGCACCACCCACGCGGCCAAAATGGTGCATCTTGGCAAGTGAACCTGAAACATGCGGCACTGCAAAAGAAAAAGACACTTGGTCAGATACTTTGCCAAAAATAAGGGAAGACGCTAAGTGTTCATAATTCAAAACGCAGCCGAGACATTGGACGCAGGAGTTATCATCCGCGTCCAGACCTGCGAACTTGCACCAAAACGCAGAAGAGACACTGGACGCAGGAATTTTTCGAATCCGCGTCCAGACCTGCAAAGCTGCGTTCTGCAAACCAAGACTTATGAAAATTCGAAGTACTTGGACTCAAACGCCAGATTCTACAAAATCGGCGGTTGAAGACACAGAACGCAAGGATCAAATTCGCGTTCTGCAAACCAAGACTTGTGAAATTTCAAAGTGCTTGGACTCGGACGCCAGCGCCTGATGGCACAAAACGCGGCACAGAACGCATGGATCAAATCCGCGTTCTGCAAATCGCGTCCAGAGACCTTCACAATTAGAAATATTCTAAGTGAAGGACCCAGAGTGCAGAGTTCACCAGCGTCGGATCATCAGGCCCGCGCCCCGGTTATCATCTCAAGGACAGCGTCCGAGAATCAAACACGATCTTGTGTTAAAGGTCCTTAGGGTTCTATGAACATGTTTTAATGGCGGAACCCACACCGAAGGTGCATTTTTACCTCGGAAAACACCCTCCTGCGCAGAGGAAGCATCTCTCTCAGCCTCGGCGACGGTCGCCCTTGAGGTCGATGCAGTCGGTTTTGTCTTGGGAGCCATTGAAGATCAAGAAATCCGAGCGAGGAGATGAATAGTTGGAAGTTCTTTTTCTCAGAGAATGCGTTCGTTCGGAGAAGAAGATACATCTCTCCAACTGTTGCCTTTTATAGGCACGGAGATTTGCGAAGATACGCAGCGTTTGGCCCAATAAACGCTGCAGCGAATCGCTGCCTGACGCGTGGAGCCAAATCATTGTTTAAACAGGGAAGATCATGCGTCGCGACCCCGCCACAAGTCAGAAGTTGACACGTGGAGCAGTTCATTTAATGAACCGGGGGATCCGCGCGCCAAAAGGCGAAATCTCGCCGTTTCCCCAGGCCAGCTGGCGGCGTAATCATGACATGGCACAGGTGCGCGCCCCAAAGTACGCGGCTCTTCGGTGGACATGCCCCGTCAGCATCATCATAAATGCACCCAGAAAATCGCGTCTGCATTTCAAGAGATGCGTCTCTCCAAAGTCCGCGTCCCCTCAAACAGGCCAAACATCGCGTCTCGCTAAGAAGTCGCGTCTTTAAAGCAGTCTCTGCTTTTTCAAAAGGGAACCTGCGTCCAGTCTCCTGCTTCTGCAAGTCAGTTCAACAGTACACTGACGCAAACAGACAACCAACCACTCCCGGCCAAAAGCGCACCCGTGACAGACTAAAAGCAATCGGGGAGGTCTAGACTGTGTATCTAGACACTCAACACGATCAACTCTGACGGCTTCAAAGAGTTCAACAGTACACTCACGAAGACCAATTCCAGATAAGATCAAACCCGAAGCATCAACAGTCCAGTCATAAACGCGAACACGGCTAAGATCCAAAGTATTCCGAAATCCGTCCCATTCAACTGCGGAATATCAGAAACTTTGGAGGGGGTTCTGTAGGCTGTCTAAAAATGACTAACAGACCAGCCATTAAGGAAGCAGAGTCTCAAGCTCTAGACGCGAGGAATCGATGCTCGCGTCTCAGCATTAAGACGCGTTGGCTCTACACCCGCGTCTCAACGTTCAGACGCGTCGGCCCGAAGCCCGCGTCTCAGCATCAAGGCGCGTCGGCCCGACGCCCGCGCCTCAGCATCCAGACGTGAAGGCCCGAAGCCCGCGTCTCAAACTTCAAGGCGCGTTTGGCTCGACGTCCGCGTCTCAAACTTCAAGGCGCGTTCGGCCCAACGCCCGCGTCTCAGTTGCAACTGCCCTGATTGCGGGGCCAGTCACCGCGCATGTAGCGGGTAGTGGCCCCTCATTCGGGAGCGTTTTCAGGAGGCACCTTCACCCCCTGAGACCCCTATAAATAGCCTTGTTTGCTATGAGGAGGGGGCGAAGATCGGAGTTTTGAAGGGAGAGAGCTTTGAGATAAGGCATCATCAAAATCGATCGAATCCAGGCAAGAGGATCATCAAGAGGGAAGCACGACTCTTCAGCGAGCTTACTGAGTACTAGCCGCTCTTCGCCTACCTCCTCTTTGAGAGTTTTGGTAGACGGAGCTGAGTTACTCTTTCTACCGACCGAAGAGAAGACCCCCGACGGTCCAGGACGGTCATCTGGTCAACGGAGAACAAGATTCACTCTCCATCGCCACACGAAGAACCCAGCTTTAAACAAAGGGAAGATTCAGACATCCTCCCTCCCTTGTAACTGGAAAAGAGGGAAGAGTAGTTCTTTTGGTTGTAATCGTTTCGCTTGAATCAAGGAAATCTTTTACAGCTAAAACCACTTTCTCCGACCACCAAACTTTCCGGCCCCTACAGCTCCTGAAGTAGCTCACTGCGGGGTTGCAGACGAGGACATTTTCCGGAGGATGCAAGAACATTCCCATGGGGATATGATTTTGAAAGAAGATGATGGACCCTATGAGAAAGGTGATATTCTCTGGAGTTTCCATCACCAGGCTCGTCGATCGATGTCTCGGAAGGCACTTTTGGCCAGTTTTATATCGGTTTGACTGAAGAGATGTGTGGTGCCTTCTCCCTCTAGCGACGTCATCCTTCCGACTGTCTTATTGTCAGCTGTTCGTCTAGTCCACGGTCGTTCCCTTGGATTTCTCCCGGCAATGGTGTGTTGTATTCAGCGGGGCCTTCGTGCATTGATGGAGGCTTCCTGTAGGCCACCAACGACGAAGAGGGGCAAAGGCACTATCCTGCCTCGCTGATTGAGGTTGAACTTGCACACAAAATACAGAATTTCAAAACTTTAAAATAGAGATGTGCAAGTGCTCAATTCTACCGCAATAGCAAGTGGCTATGCGGGTCATGATCCACAAGGAGGGACTAGCGATGGAAGCTTTTTTAGTAAGTCTTCTTTTAAGATACAAAGGATGATTAAAGTTCTTCTTTAGTTCTTTAGAAGAAAGAAAAAATTGAGTTAAAGTCAAGTTAGGAAGAAAGTGATAGAATAAGAAGTGGAGAAATAAGAAGTGATTTGTACAAATGAGATTGAAAAAGAGTGATAAAAGATTTGGTGGATAGTGGTGTTCTAAACTAAATAATTAAAAGAAAAGAAACTAAAAATTACTTACTTTTTTGGCCAAATACTTACCTTGAATCTTTTGCAATGATGTTACCTTGAAGTAAGGCGATCAACGTATAGCCCGTAAGAGTTGATTCCCATTTCCTCCACATAATATCATCAAGACGTTGCAAGTATGAAGTGATACAGAATGAAACTCAAAATCCATCGTCATGGGCTATCGGTGGCACTCGCAAAGGCAAGGCTCTTTCGATGCTTATAGACTCACTTGGATAGCAATTGTACCAAAAGAAGAAAAGTAGAGAAGAAGAAGAAGAACACAAAAACAAAGTGCATACAAAAGGGAACTACAGATTCGATTTCATAACAATAAGAGAAAAGAAGAAAATCTTACACCGGTGTCACTCTCAGCACAAGCTTCGTTCTCATTCTCCTATGAAACTCTGATCTCCTCTGATTTACATAAATTAAAACTGAAAATTACATGAAAAATAAAAACAAAAACCTACACTAAAAAATGGAAAAATGGACTAAATCCTATCTCTGCATGGTCCTCTCTGTTTATAGTGAAAACCCTGCCTTTTATAGGCAAAAACCAAGAGGGGGGAGGCGTGAGGAGATAGGGGGAGCAAACGCTCCCCCAACTGAAATGATAAGGCTGCGGAAACGCGGGTTTGGCCGCGTTTCCGCGGCTTGGCTGTGGCCAGGTGGCCACAGCCGGGGGGTGGTAACTCCTGTATTTGCATTTTGGATTTATCTTCAACTGGATTTCTCGTTTCAGCTTTTGGATTTGATGAAACGATCTTTGATTGTTGGCTTTAACCACTTAATTTGGGAAGATCCATTTCAACCGATTTTCAACTTCTCTGATTTGCCAATTAAATCAGAATTTGGTGGGCTTTTTGGGCTCATTTCTCTTCACTCTCCTTTAGGAATGGGCCTACAAATAAATTAAACAATAATTAGGAACAAGCAAAGTTTATTTTATAATAAGTATGAGAATATGATAATAAATGTGTAATCTTAGTGACCGATCACTCGCGACGGACCAAACCCTAGGATCGGTTTGCCATACACCTATTTGATGGCATTGTTCGCCCTTCACTGCCCTTCCATTATCCAAGCTGGTGAGGAGCCTCCAGAAGGTGTCCGGATGGCGCTTCTCCGCAGATTTGAGGGATGTTCGTGGTCACGGACTTATGTGGCCGCGGTTTGCAAGCTGCTATGCCGGCATGACGTCTATAGTCTTTTTCAGTGCTTTCCCTACATTCGCGATGTAGGCTATGGCGAAGAATTCAAGGATGTAGGAGATAGGTAGACGTCGCTGAGCCGGGGAGTCTTCGAATGGTTGGTTAGCATCCGGCCATCCCATCTTGTGTACAGGAGTGGGGATACCTGCTACATGGAACCCTATGTCCCAAGTCGGTTTGCTCGTCAGTTCGGGTATGACCAACTATATGTAGGTAACCCGAACACCAGCCTGGCCTTCATGGGGAGCCTCATTGATGGTGCTCGTGCCTGGCGGTTCTACATCGCTGGCTGTACTGAGGCGCGGCTGTGCATGCCGCTGAGGACTCCGAACCTTCAAACAACTTTGGGGTCCTATCAATGGTACAGAACTTCGAACTCCACACCAACTGGGTTTTCTATTAACTAATTTGGTATGAAATTGATCTCTCAGCGGCTGAAGCGGAAAGTCACTAAGAGGGGTGAGGGCAGAAGGTTCTGTGTGCCAGGCCTTGGGGAGTTCGAAGCTACTGCCGATAGTGAAGCTTCAGACGCAGAAAGTCCCCACTTTGAGGGAGACGCAGGTGCTGAGGCTCCGCCAGATGCTCCTTGTGGGTAGGCACAACCCCCATGGAAGATGTAGAGGTAGAAGAAGTGGAGGAAGAAGATCCCGACGTCTACTTCAAACGAAAACGGCAGGGTGGATCTCGCAGGAAGAGGATAGTGAAGAAGCCTCATCGCTACACTCCCACCATTATTGCAGAGGGTGAATCAGCTACTGTGGTTCCTCCTCTTGCTCCGTTAATTATTAAGCTATCGGCTCCGAGGCAGACTGTTGATAAAGCTGTTCCTGACCTGAGTAAGATCAGTTCTATTCTTGCGACATATACTCATATATATTTCATGCAACTCATTCGTTTATCCTATGATTCAGGAATCGAAACGGTGAGAGAACCGAGAGCCGAAGCTGTAGGAGAACAAGGGGATTATTATGATCCTCTGTCACTTATAAAGAAGGTGATGAGGCTAGCTACTTCGTCGTCTCAGAAGATTCCGGAGGTGACGCGGTTGATGTCGGTCCTTCGGGTGTTGGGACCTCCAAATGAAGTCCCCTGGCCTCCAGCTCTATAGGATGAACCACAGAGGGTTCGGTGAGTGAAGGTGAGCCGGCCGTCCCTCTTGACTCTGCCAAAAACTTTCCTATGGACCCTGAGGGGATTGATGCCGCCGTCAGGGAAGTTCAGAGAGAGACTGCGGCTGAGGCAGTTGAGGCGATGTCACCTTTAGGTAATATTTTGATCTTTTGTGAGTAATTCTCTCCTGATATTCATTATGCCTTACTCAAACAAAGTCCTGCAACAGGTGTTCCGCCTTTGGGTGAATTGACTTCAAGGGAGCCAGCCAATCTTCCTGAGGGAATCAGGGGTGAAGCAAGTACTTCAACCGCAGCGAACGCTGCTGAGTTGGATGCTTTGTATCACGACCTGTCCTCTTATCAGCCCGAATTGATCAATGGAAAAGAGGCTGAGGGGACAGTGGTTACGGAACCAATCTCACTTCCAACTACATCGGTAAGTGAGATGTCAGTGGTTTCACCAGCGCTGCCTATCGTGCCAACCGCGGAGCTGAAGGTGATTACCAGTCTTACTTCTCCAACACTGGTTGTTGAGCCAGCTCTCCTAAAAATAGTCACCAGCCCTACTTCGATTGTGACTAGTGTACTAGTTTCCATGAGAACTCCTCCGAGATCACCGACGCTCCCTCATATGGCTCTGGCCAGCGGTTCTGCCATCCCCTCTATAGTTATGTCAGTGAAATCGGTGGAGGCTTTGCCTTCAGGGGCCACTCGTTCACCGGGAGTAGTCGAAGCTGAAAATGAATTTGTGGTTGAGCTAGTCGACAGCTTTTATAAGGGCTTGAAGCGATCTATTACTTTGGTCTTGAAAGGCTCGACTACCTCGTTCTCTGCTTTGAAGGTGGTCCTCTCTCGAAGTATTGATAGCATTCGAGACTTTGGAGGGGATGACCAAGCTGCCACATTGGAGCTTCTGGTGGAGAGGCTTGAGAGGGATGTAGGCGAATGGCGCCGCTCAGCCATTCAGACTTGGACTCCTTAGTCAATGAACAACTTGAACACCTCGCTGCTCAAATTCGTGAAGCTCATCTTATCGCTGAGGAATCAGCTAAGGCAATTTCTTCAGATTTGAAATCCTTAGAGACAAGGAGAGTAGAAATTAGGGATGCCATAGATGCTTCCAATAGTGCTCTTCTCGACGCTGAGGATAAGATTGAAAAAGGCCAAGGAAATGATCAAAAAAGCTAATCGTCTTTTGTCCAAGGCTGAACCGGTGCGTCTTGAGGAGATTGCTCAACTAGAGCAGCTTAAGGCTCAGAATGATGAAGTCCTGCAACAGGAGCTAGGACAGAAGGCAACTTTGGCTGAAATTGAGGCTCGCCTGTCCCAAACAGCGAGCTTTAATGAAGCCGAGTTGAGGTCGCAGGCACTTATCAGAGTTGCTGAGGAGAGGAAGAATAAGCTGGCCACTCTTGAAGAACAGATCAAGTCCTACGAAGCACCCTCGTAGCTTGTAATCCGTGTATCCATGTATCCCTCTTTTGGAATCAATAAAAAGAAAATTTTAATTTACCTCCTCTGTTGTATTTCCAACTTGTTTTATCTTCTGAATTTGCAATTCTTACTTTCAAGTTGTATTACAATCCTCAAAAGGAAAGGAAATAATAGTATAACTAATCTAATCAAAGGTGATAAACTGATAGGATTAGTTTACACGTTTGAGAAATGGTTCAGCTCAAATCATATTGAGATGAGGATGGAAGAGATGAGCTTGACGATCTTTGCTGTTCAGAGGTAAATATTAATGTAACAGATTAAAGATCATCGGAGAATAGGTTATGATGAATTGGACAGCACAACCTGTGATAATTCCTAATTCTCATTTCAGTCTCGCTTATTTGATGAGACGAATTTTTTGAGTAGCTTAATAATTATCTTGTTGAATGTTTCCGCCAAGCCCTTAACGGTAGGGTTATAAGCAGTTGATACCACATTTTGAATTCGGTATCTATCACAGAACCGATGGAATACCTGGCTTGCAAATTTGGGACCGTTATCATGGATGATCCGCCTAGGGATACCAAATCGATGGATGACATGGTGTTTGATAAAATTAATTACGTTAGAAGTTTTAACTTCCACCAGTGGTATAGCCTTTGCCCACTTTGAAAAGTAATCAGTTATTATTAAGATAAACCGGTAACCTTTCGTTAAAGAGGGGCTGATCGGCTCTACGACATCAATTCCCCACGCTTCAAATGGCCACGAAGCAACAATTGGATGGAGCAACTCTGGAGGCTGATGTATGAAGTCCGCATGGATTTGGCATGCTTTTACACCTTCGTGCATAATGGATGGCATCGGCTATCATGGTTGGCCAATAATATCCAAGCCTGTGCAATCGATCCTTGAGTTTTGGACCTGGCTGATGAGCTCCGCATATGCCGTCGTGTGCTTCTTTAAGCACTTCTTGTGCCTCTAAATTAGAAAGGCAACGGAGGAGGATACCATCATATGAACGACGGTAGAGTATCTTTACTATTGGATCATAGTAAAAACGGAGAGACCTTCGTCTGATAGATGTCGCTTCTTTAGGGTCATCCGGCAGTAAATCATGCAAAGCATAGTCGATGAGGGAAAATCGCCAATCTCTCGGTTCAAGGTCCGTCGAGATGTTATAGACCTCTTTGGTTCTCAACATATATTTAAAACAAACAAGGTGTCAAGTAGCCACTGTAAGGTGATTCTTGGTGTCGATTGGTAAGGCTAATGTTGTTGCTAGTGCAGCCAGAGCATCAACACTAGTATTCTGGGATCGAGACACGTGGGATCGAGACACGTGACCGATGTAAAAATCATCAAATAAATTAGCCATTTTGATAACTGCGTGATGATAAGGTACCAAGTCTTCGTGACGGACCTCATATTCGCCTTTAACCTGATTGACAATTAGTTTTGAATCACCATAAGCTTCAAGGTAGCGTACCCCCATTTCATGGGCGAGCTGAAGGCCAATGAGTAGAGCATTATATTCTGCCACATTGTTGGAGCATGATTCTGTCAGAGAAAATGCCCTAGTAAAGACATGGTTTTGCGGTGAGATAAACACAACCCCCACACCAGCAATGATCTTGCCTTTAGGGCCCATTCGTGATGCTCTATCGAAGAACATCTGTCAAACTTTATCCTCTGAAGTTATATTAGATTCGAAGACTTCATCTGGACTGTCTTCATGAAGTTTTGAGCTTTCCGGAACCGGATGAGCAGCCAAGAACTCTGCAAGTGCCTGACCTTTAACCACCTTCTGAGGGACAAAGAGCATGTCGTCCTGAGACAAAAGGAGGGCCCATTTAGCTAATCTAGAATTTAGTGATCCTGGTTTCGTCATGAGAAGACGCAAAGGATTCACTCTGAAAATGACATGTATGGTTTGGCCGACCAAATAATGTCGTGTCTTCTGAATAGCAAAGACAAGAGCTAAGCATTCCTTCTCAATAGGGTTATAGCGAGACTCTGCCCCTATCCGAGTCCTGCTCAGATAATAAATAGCTTGTTCGTGATCATTATCGTCTTTTTGAGCAAGCAGAGCACCAAGAGAATGGTCCATAACTTTTACATAAAGCAGGAATAGTTTTCCTAATGTGGGAGCCACTAAGACTGAAGGTTTTGTGAGATATCTTTTGATATCTTCGTAAGCTTCTTGACAGGCTTGATCCCATACAAAAGAGACACCCTTTTTCATGAGTCGGGTGAATGGTTGACAGCGGCCTGAGAGATTTACGATGAATCTTCTGATATAAGCCAGTCTACCTTGCAGGCCCCTAAGTTCTTTGAGATTCTTAGGTGGATGCATGCTCTGAATGGCTTTGACTTTGTCTGGGTCAAGATGAATTCCTTTTGATGTAATAATGAACCCAAGAAACTTGCCACTCGAAACCCCCAAGAAGGATTTTAACGGATTCATCTTCAGTTGATGAGCCCGCATTATGTCGAACAACGTTCTCAAGTCACGAAGATGGTCATTCTTATCGCGACTTTTGACAGCAATGTCGTCGACATAACATTCTACCGTTTTTTGGAGATGGTCACGAAAAATTATACTCATCGCCCGCGGATAAGTTGCCCCTGCATTCTTTAATCCAAAGGGCATCACGGTATAGCAATATACCCCCAACGGTGTTCAGAATGAAGTGTGTTTCTCATCCCCTGCATACATCTTAATTTGATTGTACCCTGAAAAGCCATCCATGAAGGACATTCTTTCGAATCCGCATATATTATCTGTTGGAACTTGCTTTTGATTATACATTTGTGAAGCCATTTCAATGGAGCTCTTTTGTACAAGTCTATTCAAGAGTTCTACATGATCAAGACTTTTCAAAGAGAGTTGTTATGGATGTGTATTGTAATGTTTAATAGTATGTTAAAAGCCTTGAATACACATACACATCATTAGTCTATTAGTAGACTTGACCCTTCCTATTAGTAGACTTGACCACCTATTAGTAGACTTGACCCTTCCTATTAGCAGACTTGACCCTTCCTATTAGAAGACTAATAGGGTTATTAGTCGACTTATAAAAAATACTAGTCGACTAATACATGTTATAGTCGACTTATAATTCCTGCTGGTCGACTAATTGTATTTTCTAGAAACTTGAATATCTGTTTCAGTCTTATGTAGTCGACTTATACCCAGGATTAGTCGACTAACCCAGTCTAAATTGCCTACCCTAGTCGACTTATAGCAGTTTGTAACTGTTGTACAGTTATTGTATTCTAGTATTTTATCCAACGTTTCAAAATTCAAATTTGTCCTAATAACTACCCTAACTGACCCTAACTAACTATAGATTTCAGCTATAAATAGGGTTGTTATCTTAGGTTAATATACTAATTCAAATAGAAAGTTTTCTGACCAAAACTCTGAAAAATCTTGTTCAAAATTCTGGTTCTCTGAAAACTGTTCCCACTTTCTGTTTCTTCACCAAATTCCTACTCCAAAGTGAAGATTTCTGAAAGTCAACCTATAATAGCCCTTGTTCACAAGCACATTCAGATTCAAGGCTTATAGGAAAGTTTGTAATCACTCAAAGGAAGCATTGTACAAGAGCGTCTTCGGTTGAAGAGAGTTTGTACAAGGTGTTGTGGTCTTCTTGGTTGTAAGAAGAGTTGTACACATTTGGCAAAGGGGATTTGTCAAGTGATGTGTAAGGTGTTGATTTTGGGTGTACAAAGTCAAGGATAAAGGAAAATCTCAAGCGGTGGCTTGGGGACTGGATGTAGGTCACGAGGACCGAATCAGGATAAATCTCTCGTATTTGCGTTTGCTTAACTTTTCTGAGATTTAATTTCCTTTTATTGCAAGTTCTTTATTTATTTAACTCTAATCATCCTTTGTTTAGTATATGTGTTGACATTGTATTTTAGATCCACAATTGGCATCATCTCGGGACCAACAATTGGTATCAGAGCAGGTTTAACAATTGGTATCAGAGCCCTGCATACCTAGTCAACAATCTACGAGGATGGCAACGGAGTTCCCTTCGTCACAATTCAAAGAAGGACATTCTACACAACGTCCACCGCTTTTTGACGGATCCAACTACAACTATTGAAAGTGTAGAATGAAGATCTACTTGCAATCGCTCAACTACGAACTTTGAAACATTATAGAAGCACCGTACACCAAGCCAACAACCAACTACAACGCTTGGAGTGATGATCAAAAGAAGAATGCGAACCTTGACGCCAAAGCGATGAATGCTTTATTCTGTGCCTTAACCAAAGAAGAATTCAACCGTGTGTCAACAGCCACTTCTGCAAATCAAATATGGCACACTCTTCAGGTAACACATGAAGGCACAAATAAGCTTAAGGAATCTAAAATTTTTGTTCTTGTCCACATGTTTGAACTATTCAAAATGAAGGAGAATGAAACCATCTCAGAAATGGTTACAAGATTCACCGACATTACCAATTCCTTAGCATCCCTTGGAAAGGAATACACCCAAGTAGAAAAGTTCGCAAGATCCTTCGTGCACTCACATCAGATTGGGAGAAGAAGACAACCGCAATCGAAGAAGCGAATGATCTCTCAACAATGTCATTAGAAAACCTTATTGGTAATCTAATGGCATATGAAGTGCAACTCGAAGACAGAAAGAAGGATGAACAACAATCTCTCTCAAAGAAGAAAGAACTTGTCTTTCATGTATCCTCAGACACGGACAATTCAGATGACGATGAAGAGGAGATGGCAATGCTTTCAAGAAAATTCAGAATATTCTTAAAGCAAGGTAAGTTTAGATGTTTTAATTGTAATAAAATGGTCATATGAAGAAGGATTGCCCATTGCTCAAAAATAAAGGTAAATTTAAGAGCAAAAAGTTTAGAAAGAAGAAAGACTACCAAGCATCATGGGAGAACAGTGATTCCTCTTCCTCTGACGAAGAAGAAACCACTGAACATGCCAACATCTGTTACATGGTGCTAGAAGAAGATGAGGTACAATATACTGAACTTTTAGATGCATTCCATGAATTATTCAATGATCTAAAGAATGAAAAAATGAAGAATAAAGTTTTTTCAAAGGAAAATGAAAAACTTTTCAAAGAAAATTCATGTTATGTCTCTCAAGTTTCTTCTATAAATTCTCAAAAAGATGATTTTGAAAAAGTGATATCATCATTGAAAAAGGATAATGAGAATTTTATAAAAGAAAATATTTTACTTAAAAAGGAAACTATGTCTTTAAATGAAAGAATTTCCGTGTTAGATAAAGACATGTCAGTTTTCAAAATGAAATATGAAGAGATTTTGAAAAATGTGACTAAATTTAATCAAGGAAAAGAAAATTTGAATGATTTGTTATCATATCAAAAGATGTCACATAATCATTATGGTCTTGGATTTTTTGAAAATCTCCATATGTTAGTAATCTATATAATTCTTTTGTGAAAAGAAAGTCTGATATTTTTTCAAAAAGAATTAAGAATAAGTTTATATGGATTCCTAAAAACTTAAGCATTGTTGACAAAAATACTTATATTGCATCATACATACATGATATATGTAATTCATGCAACTATGTGTATACTAACAGATGGAAACCAAATTCAAATTGAATTTGGTCTCTAAAAGGTTAATGCTTTACTCTTATGATTGGTACCATCTAATGTTTATCTTTCAGGTACCATATAAGAAGTTTGATAAGAACAATACTTCAAATATTTATCATATATATACATGTTATGATATATTTGTTGCAGGAGGAGAACACAAGTGTTTCTATATCTGTTATAACCCATTTTCTATAGGGGGAGAAATATAACTTATTTTCTGCAGGGAAGCATTTGTGCACACAAAGTGTCATCATCAAAAAGGGGGAGAATGTTGGAACTTGCTTTTGATGATACATTTGTGAAGCCATTTCAATGGAGCTCTTTTGCACAAGTCTATTCAAGAGTTCTACTTGATCAAGACTTCCCAAAGAGAGTTGCTATAGATGTGTATTGTAATGTTTAATAGTATGTTAAAAGCCTTGAATACACATACACATCATTAGTCTATTAGTAGACTTGACCCTTCCTATTAGTAGACTTGACCACCTATTAGTAGACTTGACCCTTCCTATTAGTAGACTTGACCCTTGCTATTAGCAGACTTGACCCTTCCTATTAGCAGACTAATAGGGTTATTAGTCGACTTATAAAAAATACTAGTCGACTAATACATGTTATAGTCGACTTATAATTCCTGCTGGTCGACTAATTGTAGTTTCCAGAAACTTGAATATCTGTTTCAGTCTTATGTAGTCGACTTATACCCAGGATTAGTCGACTAACCTAGTCTAAATTGTCTACCCTAGTCGACTAACCCCCAACCGCTAGTCGACTTATAGCAGTTTGTAACTGTTGTACAGTTATTGTATTCTGGTATTTTATCCAACGTTTTAAAATTCAAATTTGTCCTAATAACTACCCTAACTAACCCTAACTGACTATAGATTTCAGCTATAAATAGGGTGTTATCTTAGGTTTAATATACTGATGAGATTAAAGTAGAGTTCAGATTGTCTTAGTCTCAATGCGAATCCGCTGTAGCAAGGGCTCGAGCGGGTCGTGATCCTCAGGGAAGGATGCGATGAAAGCGTTTCGACTCGATTCCTCTGTATCTTCAAAAATAAGAGAGAGATTAGATCTTGAGATGAAAAATATGTGAAAGAGATGGTTTTGCTGATTTTCTACCACAACCCTATTGCAAATTAAAGAGCTTGATCTTCATCTTAAGATTAATATAATTCACCCTAGGTTATTACAACTATATCTAGAAAGAAAATTAATACACAATTCTAACTAAGTTACATAGATCAAAAACCTAACTATGGTTCCTCCTAACATCTAGGTACAGCCTAATAGAAGACGAATCTCAACTTATGCTGTCCTAGTTTTTAAGTTGAAGTCATGAAAAGTCCTTTTATCATGTAACCTAGATTAAGAATTTTAAGTATTTTTTTAATCTTCTAGAATTAGTTGCCTTTAAACCTAGGGTTTCTAGTGATGTTCATTAATCGGATCAAGATTTAATTGCTTCTAGGGTGCTTCAAGAATCTCAGCAACCACTAGGAAGATTAGTTCTTCATCATCATTTTTTGCTTTTTCAATTATTTAATTTTTTGGTTTTTATCTAATGAGAAAGACTGCAAAAATAAAGAAAAAAACGAAAACAAGAAGAGATCGAAGATTAAAACACGAGAGATTGCAAAAGAAATAAAATAATTGCAGAAATTAACAGAGAACAAAAGAGTGACCTTTATTGATGGATCTCCGGTTACACAATTGTCTCCTTCTTCTCCACAAAGAACTTGAAATAAAAATTACAACTTTGAATAAAAATGGCTAAAGCAAACCCTAATCGTCTCTGCATGCCCTTCCCTGTTGCGAATGCTCTGATATTTATAGTGCAGAATGTAGAGGAGTCCCAGATAAACATCACCACGAAACCTGGTATCCATCCCTATCTAAACTGCCGCGTTCCCACGGCTTTTGCCGCGCCTCCGCGGCACTCCTGGCTCTGTTGGCACGCGCTTTGGCGCGTGGCCTCTCCTGGTCCGTCCATGTGGGCGCTTGCCTCTAGAAGTGTGATCCTGGCCTTTTAATCTGGATTTTCGAGATAACTTGGTAATCAAGTTACCTTAATCCAGATTTCTTCAAACCTTTCTCCACGAAATTCCTCTCTATCTTGGCCTTTTTATCTTCCTGCAGGTGTTTAGGGTTGGATAGAAGTCTATCCTTCCCTAATCTCTGATATTTGCAACTTTTAGCCTTGTATTTGCGTTTTTGATTCTTTGTATTGCGCTTTTTCACCTGGGCTTCAAACATGGGCTTGGATCTGGGCTTTTGGGCTCTTTAAACTTTATTCTTTATTAAATTGATAATTTGAGGCCTACACATATTAAATAAAGAATATTAATAAATGTGCATTATAATATAAATAAATGTGCAAATGCGATGTATATATGATGACAATTATGCATTTTTCACTACCTATCACACCCCCACACTTATCTTTTTGCTCGTACTCGAGTAAAAATCAAAAAGAAGAGAAAAATCTAACCTAGCTAACTCACTTTCGTAGGAATCACGGTTGCACTTAGCATGTGCAACAAGCCGTTAAACCCTAGGTTACCCTAGAGGACGAGTGTTGTCTCGTGAGGGTTTTCAGCGGATTACACCCACAAAATCCATAAAAAGGAAAATATTTGAATTATATTGAGAGACTAAGTAGTTTATAAGTTTTAGGATTATCATTTTTATTCATTCTTCACCTGGTCTTTATAAAGTTAATTGTTATTCATTTTAGGTAAGGATTAAAATTGAATTTCTAATATAGTCTTTTTCGTTACCAAAAGTCATACGCACCCTTGTGAATCTAGGAATTCCTTAACTTGGACTCTCATGCCTCATTATTATTTTTATAACATCATCTAATTTTCTTTCGTGTAAGTATCAAGGCTTCTTGAGGCCCCTCATACCTAACTAATTGACTATTAGATGTGTTTAATTATATATTATATATATATATTTATTTTTTTTGGCATGTATAACTCATCTAATTTTCTTTCGTATAAGTATCAAGGCTTCTTGAGGCCCTCATACCTAACTATTTGATTATTAGATGTGTTATACATATATTATATTTCTTAGTTTTCTTAGGCTTTCTAATCCACCCATGTAGCGAACTTAAAGTCGGTGGCTCCCAAACCGGTTGGCTTTAGGGCACCAGGTGAGAAAACACCCCGCGGACTCAAATTCGAGTGACTAGGCCCAAAACTAAGGACTTTATTTTTTTACTCACCTTTAGGCATGAATACTTATGCTTCTTGAGGCACATGTATCAGCTTAATTGGTGTTTTTTTTTTTTTTTTTTTATGAGGCACAAGGTCTTTGTCTTAGAATCCTAGATATGCATTTGGTATGCACATTTCATTAAGGTAAAATCAAGACTAATTATTTATTCAATTTCTCTCCTATACTAAAAAATTAAACAATTTATTATCTTGACCAAGTTTTTAGAAATCCTAATCATGATTTTCCTAATCCTTAAAACTAACTTAGATTTCTTTCAAAAAATAAGTCAAAGTATTTCCTTTTTATAACATTTTTTTTTTTTATAACATTTTTTTTTTTTTTATATTACATACCCTTCCCCCACACTTGTTTCATGCATTGTCCCTATGTATGAATGAAATGTATGGAATGCATGAATTGGCAGAAAGATATAATCACCGATACAGTGGGTCAAAAAGACCATCGCCGCTTTAGCTTCCGGCACAGACTCCAAAAAGATTTTAAGACGTTGACCATTTCCTTGAATGAATTGCCATTTTTGGGATCGTAGATCTCTATGGCTCCGTGTGGAAACACCGTCTTAACAATGAATGGTCCTGTCCATCTTGACTTCAATTTGCCGGGAAAGAGATGAAGTCTAGAGTTGCAAAGTAAACTTTTTTGTCCTTGGACAAAAGTTTTTCTCGTGATGAATTTATCGTGAAAAACCTTAACTCTATCCTTCGCAATCTTCGCATTCTCGTATGCATCATTCCTCAACTCCTCTAGTTCAAATTTGTAATCTCCGAAACTCACCGGCTCTATCCTAAATCGAAATTTAGCTGCTTAATTGCCCATAGGGCCCGGTGCTCTAGCTCGACAGGAAGGTGGCAAGCCTTTCCAAAGACTAGTCTATAGGGAGACATTCCTAGAATCGTCTTGTAGGCAGTCCTATATGCCCATAGGGCATCCCCCAGTTTGATGGACCAGTCCTTCCTATTCTGATTCACAGTCTTCTCCAAATGAGCTTGACTTGTCTATTAGAAACTTCTACCTGCCCGCTAGTTTGAGGATGGTAGGGCGTAGACAACTTGTGAGTAATGGCATATTTTCGCATAAGAGCTTCAAAAGTTCTATTGCAAAAATGTGTGCCATTGTCGCTAATGATGGCTCGAGGGATTCCAAAGCGTGAGATGATATTATCTTTCAAGAATTTGACAACAACTTTGTTGTCATTTGTCTTGCAAGGGACAGCTTCTACCACTTTCGACACATAGTCTACGGCCAACAAGATGTATTGGTGCCCAAACGAATTAGGGAAGGGTCCCATAAAATCAATGCCCCATACGTCGAAAAGTTCTACTTCTAGAATGGGATTTAGGGGCATCATATTTCGTTTGGAAATTCTTCCTATCATTTGACATCTTGTGCAAGTCTGGCAATACTCAAATGCATCTCTAAACACAGTTGGCCAATAAAAGCCACTTTGCAGAATTTTCTCGGCAGTTTGCGGGGACCAAATGTCCACCGCAAGCAAACTCATGACAAAAAGCTAGCACGTCTTCTAGTCTCCTCGTCGGGGACACATCTCCTAATGATTTGGTCGCTACAATATTTGAAAAGATAAGGATCTTCCACATGTAATACCGAACTTGAGAACGAATCGGATCTTCCGGTTTACCAATCTGGGTGTGTGTTGGTTTGTGACTAAGTAATTTACTGTAGCAAACCAAGGGTTCCTTAGGATGGCTAGAAGTTGCTCAGTGGAAATTGTCATTGATGGGCAGCTCGACAGAAGGTGCGTTGGGCACACGAGAGAGATGGTCAGCTACGACATTTTCGACACCTTTTTTATCTCGAATTTCGAGATCAAATTCTTGAAGTAGAAGGATCCAACGAATGAGTCTCGGGCCTTCGCATCTTTCTAAGCATAAGGTATCGCCAGAGCAGAATGGTCAGTGAAGATCGTGGTCTTAGTCCCAAGTAGGTATGGACGGAATTTCTCCAAAGCGAACACTACTGCCAAGAATTCCTTCTCGGGTTAGTATAGTTCATTTGGGCCTCATTAAGCGTCCTACTCGAATAGTAGATCACGTGCTACTTTTGTCCTTACGCTGTCCTAAAGACAGCACCTATCGCAATCAGAAGCGTCACACATGATCTCAAAAGCTTGGACCAGTCCGGAGGTGAGATGATAGGGGCAGATATAAGTTCCACTTTCAATTTCTCCCAAGCACTATGGCACCTATCATCAAAGATGAAGGACACGTCCTTAGCTAGAAGGTTTGTAAGGGGTCTAGCAATTTTGCTAAAGTCCTTAATGAACCTACGATAAAATCCGGCGTGTCCTAAAAGGATCGAATGTCCTTCACGCATCGAGGAAGTGGAAGTTTCGCAATGATTTCCACTTTGGCCTTGTCTACCTTAATCCCTTCCCTAGATATCTCATGACCTAGGACATATTCCCTTGTTGCCCATGAAGTGACACTTTTCCCAATTGAGGGTCAAGTTCTTCTCGGTGCACCTACTCAGCACTAGCTCCAAATGATGGAGACACTGGTCAAATGAATTTCCATAGACTGAGAAGTCGTCCATGAAAATCTCTAGGAAACGCTCGACCATATCAGAAAACAAGCTTAACATACAACGTTGGAATGTGGCGGGGGCATTGCATAGGCCGAAAGGCATTCGACGGTAAGCAAATGTCCCAAATGGACACGTGAACGTTGTTTTCTCTTGATCCTCCGGGCTATAGGGATTTGGTTATACCCTGAATACCCATCCAAAAAGCAGTAATACTCATGACCTGCTAATCTTTCCAACATTTGATCGATGAAAGGGAGGGGAAAATGATCTTTCCTAGTGGCTGGCATTCAACTTACGGTAGTCTATGCATACTCTCACCTTGTAGGCAATCGTGTTTGCACTAACTCATGTTTGTCGTTCTCTACCACCGTAAAGACTGACTTCTTAGGGACCACGTGCATTGGGCTAACCCATTCGCTATCGGAAATGGGATAAATGATCCCATTATCTAACAGTTTTACTATCTCGGCTTGTACAGCCTCCTGCATAAGTGGGTTTAGTCTACGCTGTGGATCCTCTTTGGTCTAACCCCTTCCTCTAGATGGATACGATGCTGGACTATCGTAGGGCTCAGTCCCTTAATATCTGCCTATGTCCAGCCAATGCTTCCCTATGTCTCCTAAGGGTTGCCAGCAGGTCCTCTTCTTGCCTATTGGTCAAATTAGATGCAACTATGACCGGGTAACGTCTCTTGTTCACCTAGGTAGGCGTACTTAAGATGTTTGGGCAAGGCTTTCGACTCAAAGAAGGAGGTGGCTCAATGGGTGGCGGGTGATGCTAGAATCTCCCATCTCTATAGAACTCAGATTTGATTCCCATTCGATCTCATCAAGACTGATATCATTTGTTTCTAACTCTTCCTCTTCCTCTGACTCAAATATGATCTCATCATTATGCTCACTCGTCATGTTCTCAATGGAGTTAACCTCAAAGGGTTGGTCGGTCACATCGTAGGGATGTTTACCTAGGTGAAAATATTGACTTCCTTGGTCATATCCCCAAAAGTCAGTCTCATGGAACCGTTTCTACAATTTATGATTGCATTAGCGGTTGCTAGGAACGGTCTTCCTAAGATAACGGGAGTTTGGGACCTAGGATTAGACACAGGTTGTGTCTCTAAGACAATGAAATCTACCGGGTAAATGAATTCTCCAACCTTATGAGACGTCATTGATCTCTCCCTTAGAACTTTGATAGAGCGGTCAGCCAACTGAATAGTAACTTGGGTCGGGTTGAGTTCACCTAATCCAAGTTGTTGATACACGGAGAAAGGGAGCAAATTGATGCTAGCTCCTAAATCGAGGAGTGCTCGATTGATTTCGGTTCGACCTATGGTGCAAGAGATGGTGGGGCAACCTGGGTCCTTATACTTGATAGGGATCTGGTTGGACAATAGCTCACTAATGTTAGTGGCTAGAAAAACCTTCTTAGGCACATTAGTCTTTCTTTTCTTGGTGCACATGTCCTTAAGGAATTTGGCATAGCTAGGGACATGTTGGATTGCATCAAGAAGTGGAATGTTGAGCCTCACTTGATTGAACACTCTAATAGTTTCTCCATATGTGCATTGTTGTTGCTTCTAAGCCTATTTGGGAATGGAGCTATAGGCTGGTGCAACTGACCTGCTGACTTTTCAGCTTCAGTTTCATTGGGGCTGGATGGAGCAGGAGTGGAGCTAGATGGAATGGAAGTTGAGCTAGATGGAATGGATGGATCCGATGGCATTGATACTTGATTATCCACTTGTTTCCCCGATCTGAGTGTATGAACCATATGACACTGATTTGGGTCTTGAACCTCATTGGCTGGCCTAGGATTCCTAGGATTTGCAATGGTTGACTCGGTAGGGTACCCCTTTGTCTCTCTTGCTGGCTTAATTGGATCTCTATCCTACTTAGGACTTGAGCCAGCGTGTTCTTGGCTTTTCACTAGGGTATCCACCTTCTTTTCATGTTGGACATCCTTGTTTCCATTTGTGAATATTGGAAAGAAGGTGGCTGATTTTGATTGGGAAAACCTTGCTGATAGGGCGGATTTTGAAAATTGTTGGAGAATTTGGGCCTAATCTGCTCATTGTTACTTGGGCCCCATGAAAAATTGGGATGGTTTCTCCAACCAGGATTGTAGGTGGCGAATAAGGATTATTGGCGGGCCTTGTGAAGGCCGCACTCATATGCTCGGGCAAACCTTGGTGTGCTATGAAGACAGGACATTCTCGAACACATGGTTCCTATCTTGACAATAAGTACAGCCCGCCAAAGATGTTGGGCTGACTTGGTTCACAGAGACTGGCTCCTTAGTTTCAAGAGCCTCTAGTCTACGCATAACAGCAGCTAACTTAGCATCTTGTGCTATGTTGGCCTCAATGGAATGAATACCTCCTTTTGAAGAAGTGGGGTCATTAGTCCTAGATTTCTCAGGAGTAGGGTCCCACTGGATGGCTTTTTCAGCTAAGTCCTCAAACAATGACCATCCTTCATTTTCATTCTTTTCCAGAAATCCTCCTTGACACATGGATTCTAACAATGTCTTAGTAAATAATCTAATCCATCATATATGACTTGGCAAAGTCGCCATTTCTCTACCCCATGATGGGGACATTGGGCAAGGAGGTCCTTAAACCGCTCGAAGTATTTCCAAAAGGCTCATTGGCTGTTTGCTTAAACTGTAGGATATTCTTCTAATCAGTGCAGTCTTGTGAACGGGATAAAATTTCTTCAAGAAGGCCTTGACGAAACTGTCCCAAGTGTCTATAGAACCAACCTCTAGACTGTAGAGCCATTTCTTTGCTAAATCTTTCAACGCAAAGGGGACAAACCTAAGCTTAATGGCATCTTTTCCCAACTTAGGCATATTTATCATTAAACATACTTCCTCAAATTCCCTTATGAAGAAGTATGCATCCTCTGATTCAAGTCCATGAAACTTAGGAAGGGTGCTGATATATTGTGGCTTAAGCTCAAATGGGTCAACACCTTCATTACTCAGCTTGATGCAAGAAGGAATAGAGGTTCTAAGGGGATAGAACCTATCTTGGAGAGATGGCGGTTGAGCCATGAGAGAGTCGGGCTTTTGCTCGGGTGGTGAACTAGTCTAGTCAGCCTGGATGTAAGTTGGTCTCTCGACCAAGTGGACATGCACAATTAGCAACCAAGTTCACCCAATCAAAGAAAAACAATCAAAAATCCTAATCTAGAGTAAGCCTTGACCTAGACGACGACTCCTAACTTTAGACTGTCCTTAGGAGGTCTACTGTCGACGTTAACCACAAGCTAATCGGCCAGGTAGGTGGCAAGACCGGTGGGAGGTTTTCCGTCAGAGACGTTCCTTAATTAAATAACCACCGTTCTTCGAGCTTTCGGCCCTCAATCCCCTGCCTAGACACCGATTTGACAAGAGTTAATTTCGAACATTTTTCCTCCTTCGGTCAATCTCCTATTGAGTCCGAGTTAACTTAGGGCCAACGTCTAGTCAAATTTTACTTAAGGTTAGGGTTGTGAGTGTGACGGATATGTTTGTGGGCCAAGGAAGGGTGATGAAATCCCCACCTTATCTTGCTTATGGGTTATGCCCTTAAGATGGATTAGTGTACGTGTAAAGCGGTAGAAAAGTAATCACTCAAGAAAGCGGTAAACAACCAAGAGTGCTTCCTATCTATATGCTTATGCAAACGTACCTTGTCGCCAGCACTCTTCAACAGAATTAAAGAATTAAAAATAGACACGTGCCCTAAAATGCAAGAGTCTAAAAATATTTTTTTTTTTACTCAACAATAGGTTAATGTTAATTATTAGCAGTTGCAGAGTGATCACAGAGAAGTAATAATACAGCAGAAAATAGAATTTTGCACTGCAGAGCAACCTGCAGAAAAATGAATTAGTAGTCAACTACAACTGCCGCGGACCCCGGCTTTTGCCGTGGAAACGCGGCAAAGTTGTAGGTCCAAGTGCTCTGCCTTCGAGGGCAGAGGCACTGGATAGCTATATGTGCTTTCTGCTTCTCTGTTTTGCTTCCTGTTCTCTGTACCTGCAACAGAAAAGAAAGAATGATTAGAACGAGGAAATCGTGCCGTTCCTTCCCCGGCAACGGCGCCAAATTTTGATTGAGATTAAAGTAGAGTTCAGATTGTCTTAGTCTCAATGCGAATCCGCTGTAGCAAGGGCTCGAGCGGGTCGTGATCCTCAGGGAAGGATGCGATGAAAGCCTTTCGACTCGATTCCTCTGTATCTTCAAAAATAAGAGAGAGATTAGATCTTGAGATGAAAATATGTGAAAGAGATGGTTTTGCTGATTTTCTACCACAACCCTATTGCAAATTAAAGAGCTTGATCTTCATCTTAAGATTAATATAATTCACCCTAGGTTATTACAACTATATCTAGAAAGAAAATTAATACACAATTCTAACTAAGTTACATAGATCAAAAACTAACTATGGTTCCTCCTAACATCTAGGTACAGCCTAATAGAAGACGAATCTCAACTTATGCTGTCCTAGTTTTTAAGTTGAAGTCATGAAAAGGTCCTTTTATCATGTAACCTAGATTAAGAATTTTAAGTATTTTTTTAATCTTTTAGAATTAGTTGCCTTTAAACCTAGGGTTTCTAGTGATGTTCATTAATCGGATCAAGATTAATTGCTTCTAGGGTTGCTTCAAGAATCTCAGCAAACCACTAGGAAGATTAGTTCTTCATCATCATTTTTTTGCTTTTTCAATTATTTAATTTTTTTGGTTTTTATCTAATGAGAAAGACTGCAAAAATAAAGAAAAAACGAAAACAAGAAGAGATCGAAGATTAAAACACGAGAGATTGCAAAAGAAATAAAATAATTGCAGAAATTTAACAGAGAACAAAAGAGTGACCTTTATTGATGGATCTCCGGTTACACAATTGTCCCTTCTTCTCCACAAAGAACTTGAAATAAAAATTACAACTTTGAATAAAAATGGCTAAAGCAAACCCTAATCGTCTCTGCGCATGCCTTCCCTGTTGCGAATGCTCTGATATTTATAGTGCAGAATGTAGAGGAGTCCCAGATAAACATCACCACGAACCTGGTATCCATCCCTATCTAAACTGCCGCGTTCCCACGGCTTTTGCCGCGCCTCCGCGGCACTCCTGGCTCTGTTGGCCACGCGCTTTGGCGCGTGGCCTCTCCTGGTCCGTCCATGTGGGCGCTTGCTTCTAGAAGTGTGATCCTGGCCTTTTAATCTGGATTTTCGAGATAAC
>JAVJIF010024346.1:0-60823 GCA_038442645.1 Agave tequilana | reverse complement strand
ACACACACACACAAGTTGAATATGTTTGGTTTTCGGTTTAACCAGTTTATAGATCGAATATACATATATATGGTTTTCATGAATAGATAGAACCAAAATAAGTTTACATGGTTTAATATATATTAGATTTCATCTATATACATATATGCTTTATATATTTAGAAAAACTTATTTTGATGATCCTATTCATGTGTTTATGTTTTGTAATTAACAAAACCTATTTTGAATTTTATGTCAAAAATATAGATATATCAATTACAAGTGTATTAGATTCTACCATACACTTTATGCTTCAAAAAAGTTTAAGTATCTTATTTTTGTATTTATACAAGTTTGAGAAAAATCGGATTTACATTTCAAAGTTTGGTTTTCGGAAAATACGGTTTTGTTTAAGGTCAAATATTTTATATCACAAAATAGTTCAAATAGTTTGTAATATGTGTTAATTTTTGTCACACATATTTGTTATTCAAATATCTATCAAGAACTGATTTTTGTGAAATTTATGAGAATTTATGGGATTTTATTGGAGTTAAAATGTTTAAGTTTCAAGTTGAAATTGCTGCCAGAACCCTGCTGGCGGTCGACAGGGTGGTCGGTCGATCGGACCGGGGTCGACCGATGTGCACAAGGACGTACACATGGCCAGCCTACAAGGCCGGTCGACCTACTGTAACCACCCATGTCTCGGGTGGTACCGATCGACTGGGCGGTCGACGATAGGCTTTGTGTCTTGTGGACGGTTGACCGGCAGTGCCTAACGGTCAAAAATTTGACCGTTGGTCAGTCAACCGAAAGATCATTTCTGACCTTTTAGGCTGCCAATGACTATATTTTTCCCAACCCTATATAAAGGGGTTTTGGTGGTGTTTTCTACATGATTTGAGAGAGCTTTCATTCCAATATTTTCAATGTTTAGCAGCAAATTTTTGAGAGTTTTTGTGCCAAAAAGATTTATTTTTATTTTGTTTTCATGGTTAAAAAAGTCAAAGAAAAATAAAGTCCTTGGGAAATTGGTTTTTGGATCTTTAATCTTATCTCTATCTAGTATTTTTCTCAAGTATTTTTCTTTGTGATTTGTTTTTCAAACACCTTGTTTTTCTCACACTTGAGCTATCATCTCTATCATATCTATAGGATCTTGTTTTTGTGAGGAGAAATATTGTTGTGGTCTATTGTGATCACCAAGAGTTGTTTGTGGTCTATTGTAATCACCAAGTTATAATCTTTCCTTTGCTTTGACTTTGTGCCTATCCTCTAGTGTAGAGGTAATTGCGCTTGGGTTTGTGGCTATCCTTCTTGTGTAGAGGTGATTGTGATGGTTGTTTGGCTTTGTGCCCATCCCTTTTGTGTAGAGGTGATTGTTATTTTGGATGTGTGCCTTGCCTCTTGTGTAAAGGTGATTGTGTTGGAAAGAGGAGTTGTATACTCCTAACTTTGTAATTGTAAATTTCTCTATAGAGGTTCCCTTTGTGGGAGGTCATGTGTGGACGTAGTGAAAATCCTTCTGTGTGAAGGGGGGGGACGTAGAGTAGTGGCTCGAACCTCGAAACATATCTTGGTGTTTGCGTTTGATCCACTATCTCTTAACTCTATCTCTTTTATATCTGCATTGCTTTATATTTTTCATATCATACATGCTTGGTATTGCTTGTGTGCCCATACTTATGTTGAATCAAGAGAGCTTCATATAACACGTCAACTCTTATTTAGAGAAATCTAGAGGAGATAATCCAGATCCCTTCATGAGAAATTCGGCTACACTCTTTTGTTTCACATAGTGTGTTGCTATTAAATTTTAATTCGCATCATTTATCATTAGATTAGCAAGTATACCTATTCACCCCCCTCTATGTGTATTTTCAATTGGTATCAGAGCCTACGCTCCTGATATTAGGTTTAACCACCTAGGAGTGAAATCTTAGATTGCTAATCTAGTATTGCATTTGCACACATATAGTCTATACATTCATGGATTTCATGACCCCCCTATGTATGATGTTACCAACATGATATGTGGAAGTATAAGATGAGTATATACCTTAAAATCCTATGAATGCATGTTTACCTTACCACTACCAAGAAATCTTATCTTGTAATGACAAGTATATAGAGGCCAATGTACAAACCTTAGTGGCACTTAGGTACACACTTAGCAAAGATTTTATTTTTATTGTTTCTCATTGTGATTCCGCTTTTATAGTGTGGAACACATTGACCTCTCCCGAGCTTCAAACGACAAACAATATGGAGAAAGAATCTAGTAGAGATGAGTCCAATGAAACTTGCTTCATGGTTCAAGGGAATGACTCCCTTGAGGTAAAATCAGACACTCAACTAGATGATAGTGTGCTAGTCTTCTTGTGATAATAACATGGATGCACATGTATTAATGAAGAACTATCAATATCGTGTGAAGACTTACTTTCAAAATACAAAGTTTTGAAAAAGAAAAGTTTTAAATTAAAAGAAGAAAATAAGGATTTGTTTCAAAGCTAGGCATGATTTTACAAGAGAGGGTTGAGATTTCAAGTGAATGAGATTTCTTGAAAACCAAACTTGACCTGACTTATTTAAAGGAAAATAAAATTTTGAAGAATAAAAAATAATTTGATGATGTTTTGAAGAATGATGAGGTTTAGTCTTCAAACTCGATTTGTTTTAAAAGAGAACAACTCTTTGAAAAATAAAATTGCTTTGATTTCCAAAGAATGGAAATTATTTCAAAGGAAAATAATTTTTTGAAAAATAATTTAGTTTCTCATTATTGTCATGACTCAGTTGTCGTAACATCTATTAATAATGTATGCACCACTTCTTCTTCAAGTATTGAAAATGATATATATAGTTAAAGAAGAGTGTTGATTATTTGAGCTCCACTTTGAGCTAATGTGCCATGAACCACACAAGATTGGAATCCATGTTTCGCAAGAAACATGCTTCTCATATGCATGCACACAAGTCACGGCATACACATGCTCATCATGCTCACACACATGATTCTATGCATGCTCATGTGTACACTTGTGCACATTGTGAACGTAAGGGTCACCTTGCAAAGTTTTGTTATGATAGAATACATAATTCAAATTTTACAAACAAGTTTGTTTGGGTTAGGAAAGGTGCTAACCCCCATGGAGCCAATAAGTTAGGTACCAAAATTCACTCATATTGTATTTGATATAGGGGGGCTCTCACTTGGCGTGAGGGTATTGGTGCCTTGATGCTGATGCGTTTGAGCTTGATGGACACTATGTTGGATGCATCACCTTCAAGAATGTTTGGTGGGAGGACCACCATGATTTGGAGACCTAGAGATTAGCCTATTAGTTTTGGTAACTATCTCTAACTCTTATTTTAGTTTACATGCTTTGCAAGTGATGATTGTTAGCATGTTTTGGTTTCAAACTCATTATGTTAAATGATCATGTTTTATATTTCATGTGGTGATTACTTATTTAGATGTAGTTTTCGTTAAAACTTGTGTTTATACTTGTACAAGTGTGAGCTACACTTGATTATTGTATATTTGTACCTCATTGCTCATTATACTCATTACATGTATATGTATAACTTAGTTTTGATGATTCTTTCATTTACACTTGTTTCCCTATTTTTATACATGGTTTTTAAAAATATGTTATCTTCATGTATATGTCAATTTTGTTCAAAACTTTAGATATATATGTCTATCCTAGAGTCACCTGCTTTTCATGCAATATTCAATTATGGACTCATTTATGTTTGAGATATGTATGTATACTTTTAGTTTTAGCAAAACATACATTTATCTTGAAGCGTATTTAGTTTGATGAAAAGTTTAGTTTTGATGATTTTTCAATTGGTATAATGATGTTTTGAGACTTATTGATTTATTTCATGAATATGCTATCACATGATTCTTGAGCACTCACATTACTCTTATTTACTCATGACTTTGATTCATGAGTACATTTGAGCTTTATAAATTTGAGTGACAACTCTTGTGTGATATACATGTTTTATGAACATATATTTGCTTTTCTTCCTTACTTGAAGGACTTCATACTAGTTTTTAAAATTATCTTAAAACTAGTTTCGTATTCTTCAATTGGTAGAGTTTTTCAAATATGTTAAAATTATTTATCCTATTTTTGAAAACCCCTACCTTCAAAGGGCGGATGGTTGGGAGACCATACCTGTATATCTTATTGAATATCTTTTAAATTTGTGTATGAATAGGGTGATAGGTATGAGTTATACACACGATCTTCATGGAATCTTATTTTTATATACTCATATGTTTTCTTATATATGTATGCTTCAAACTTCAATTAGTATCAATTTCAATTGGTATTTAATTTTTACATACATATATATGTTTGAATGTGCTATTTTACAATATCTTTACATTCTTAAAGCACAGATTATATTTATATTAAGTTTGATTTTATTCCAAATGTTAATTGGTATCTTTACAAGCTTATACATTAATTTCAATTGGTATTTCATTTAATACCAAATAAATACCATAAATATCAAAATGTACTTCATGTCTCGGGTGGTGCCGGTCGACCGGAAATCGACCGACAGCTTCTTGCTTTGTGGATGGTCGACCGGGCAGTCGACCGGCAGTGCCTAACGGTCAAAAATTTGACCATTGGCCGGTCGACCGGCCGGTCGACCGGAAGGTCATTTCTGACCTTTCAGGCTGCCAACGGCTATATTTTTTCAAACCCTATATAAAGGGGTTTTGGGGGCTGTTTTCTACATGATTTGAGAGAGCTTTCATTCCAATATTTTAGTGTTTAGCAGTAAGTTTTTGAAGAGTTTTTGTGCCAAAAAGATTTATTTTTATTTTGTTTTCAAGGGTTGAGAAAATCAAAGAAAATAGAGTCTTTGGGAAATTGGTTTTGGAACTTTAATCTTATCTCTGTCTAGTATTTTTTTCAAGTATTTTTCTTTGTGATTTTTTTTCCAAACACCTTGTTCTTCTCACACTTGAGCTATTATCTCTATCCTATCTATAGGATCTTGTTTTGTGAGAAATATTATTTGTGGTCTATTGTGATCACCAAGTTGTAATCTTTCCTTTGCTTTGGCTTTATGCCTATCCCTCTAGTGTAGAGGTGGTTGTGCTTTGGGTTTGTGACTATCCCTCTTGTGTAGAGGTGATTGTGATTGTTATTTGACTTCGTGCCCATCCCTCTTGTGTAGAAGTGATTAATGTTTTGGCTTTGTACCTTGCCTCTTGTGTAGATGTGGTTGTGTTGGAGAGAGGAGTTGTATACTCCTAACTTTATAATTGCAAATTCTTCGGTGGAGGTTTCCTTTGTGAGAGGTCCTGTGTAAATGTAGTGAAAATCCTTCCGTGTGAAGCCGGGGACGTAGAGCAGTGGGTCGATCCTCGAAACATATCTTGGTGTTTGCTTTTGATCTACTATCTCTTAACTCTATCTTTCTTATATCTTGAATTGCTTTATTTTGTTCATATCTCATACATACTTGATATTGTTTGTGTGCCCATACTTATGTTGAACCAAGAGAGCTTCATATAGTATCTCAACTCTTATTTAGAGGAATCTAGAGGAGATAGTCCAGAGCCCTTCACGGAGAATTCGGCTACACTCTTGGTTACATGCAGAGTGTTGCTATTAAAATTTAATTTCGCATCATTTATCATTAGATTAGCAAGTACACCTATTCACCCCTCTCTAGGTGTATTTTCAGATAAAGCCCAAACAATAAAACCATAACAAAAAGGTTAAATATGTAATTTAAAGTATTTAAAATGAAATAACTTTATTTAACATGGGGTTTTATGCAAAGTTACCTTTATAATGAATCGTGTTTGGGATGTTAATGGGTCAGGTTCAGATCCATAACCTATACCCATTTGACTAAAACCCATAGTTGAATGGGTTTGGGTTTATTGTGTATTAGGTTTAGACACGGTTATTGCATTTTAGCCCATTAAGAGAGAGGGTGAGAGAGAAACAAGAAACAGAGAAAGGGAAGAAACAGCAGAAGAGAGAGGGAGGCACAGCCACCAGCGGCGGCCGCTGGCGCAGAGGCTCGGGGCGCAACCACGCCAGCGGCGGTCCTGACCGCCGGCGGTGTTGGGCAGAGAGGAGAGAGAGTGGGAAGAGAAGAAAAAAAAAGAGGAGAAGAAGAAGAAGAAGAAGAAGGGAATTGCCCCTAGTAGGCTGGGCTGGCGCGGTCAGTGGTTATCAATGGATTGCTGACGACGATCTGGGAAGTGAGAAAGGACGAGTGGGTAAGAAGGTTTAGAGTGAGGGGAAGGGAGTGCGAGCAAGTGAGAGAGAGGAAGAGTTGAAGAATGAGGAGGAAAGAGGTGGTGACCACAAGGTGGTGTGCTGGCCTGCCAGCGGTGGTCATTTCGCCTGCCGACAGTGCCAGGTCTGCCCCGATCCCGAAACAGAGTGAGAGATGGTGAGAGGGGGAAAGAGAAAGAGGGAGTATAGAAGTGAGAGAGGGATATGTAAATAAGACAGAGTGATTTTTATGTGAAGATAAGAGAGGGTGAAGGCGGTGGAGGGAGACGATGGGGAAACGTGCAGAAGAAAGGAGAAGAAAATGAATTAAATAATAATAATTTAATATTATTTAATTCGATTTGACTAGTTCAGAACGGTTCCTAAAAATTTTGTAAAATAGAGAATATTATTCTAAGAAACAATATGAAATCAGTTTTTAGAAATTTATCTTATATTACAAATTAAAAATCCTGGAATGCATCGCTCAAACCGGTCGACACCGGTTTTGCCGAATTTTGACTATTTCAGAAAAAACTCCAAAAATGCACTAAAATATAAATATGATTCTAAAGAATAAATGAAAGCAAATTCTAAAAATTTAACTTTATTTGTGAATTAAAAATCGTAGAGCCGTTTATCGGTATCTGTCGACACCGATTGTGGAGAGTTCTCTAAAATAATCCAAAAATTTCAAAAAATTCTGAAAGATCTAAAATATTAGAAAATAATATTTGAAATTGAAACCAGTTTAATTTGACTATCAAGAAGGTCAAATTAACTTTTTACGCCGTATCGAATACTAATACTGTGATACGTACATCTACGATCGGGGGTTACATGCAAGTTGAGATGATTGCTTATTTTCAAATTGAGAATTATAGAAATCATTATTTATAGAATAATTAATATCGTTCCATACTAAGAAACAATCAGGATAATTCATTTTTCATAAAACTTTTCAAGTAAATATTTACATCCTTCAATTTAATTCGAAATCCATAATAGTAGCAAAATAAATATCGTAGAAAAATCTTTAAAATACTTATTAAATTTTTCTTTCATAGATTAAACTATATCTTAAAGAAAAAAATTATCTCAATATGCAAAACATAGTTCAGTAATTTCAGTTAACTCGTAAAATACTAAATTAATTGTTGGATAATAAACCCAAAAAATAATCTAGTTACTCTTTCAAATTTACTCAGAAATTCACAAATTATTTCAATAATTTTCCATTCATCACCAGAAATAGATATATTGAGACAAAACTTAAATACAGCCTTTCTAACTCCATTAATATTTTTTTTAAAAAATTTTAAACCTCAGATTTTTCTCTCTGCCATGAAAGTTGGTACTTCGGCAGTGGAAGTAGAACGTGAATTAGTAGAAGGTAGTTCAGAAGAAGCAATAAAATCTATAGATGGTGTTTCCGGTTGTGTAAATGGAAGTATTGGAGTATCGAGTAAAGACAAATGCAAATCATAACATTCTTGGCTAGTCAAATTTAAATTACGATTATACTTAGAAGAAGAGAGATTGCTAGAGCTTGTTGATGAAGAGTGTGCGTCTATTTTTAAACTAAAATTGACAATAATATAAATACCAAAATGTAAAAGAGCTTGAGGGATCTTGAGCACTTGAGAAGAGATTGAGAGAGCTTGAGCACTTAAGTAACTTTGGGGAGCTTGAGAACTTGAGGGAGCTTGATCACTTGAGAATTTAAGATAACTTGAGAGTTTTATCACTTGAGAATTTAAGAAATTTTTTTTGGTGATGAAATAAAGTGAAGAAGAGTAGATATTTATAGAGGAGAAGGGGTGGTTAAATTGTAATTTGTTTGCAAAAAATAATTCTGGCCAATATTCCCGTTGGGAAGAATGTAAAAAAATTACAAACCCCCTCCCCCAATGGCTATATTATAGGCCAATAAACCCGTTTGGGAGATTTGTAAAAAAAAAACATTTCCCCTAAAATTTGGCCCCACAGCTAGGTTTATAGCCGTTGAGCCTGCGCCGGGCCGGCCAGGGTGCGCCCCGGCCTGGCCGGGCCGAGACCAGGGTTTCCAAACTCAAGCACACCCCGGGTTTGGGGGCAGGCCACGGCTGGAACATGACCCGGGTGCCCTGGTCGGGACGGGACTAGGCTACCCTACTCATATCGTAGCAATTTGCAAACAATAATAGCCTGTATTATGAAGCATCTCTAAGAATACATAATTGCTATTAATTCTGAAGTATTTATAAGGCCAAATAATAGCTTTTGCATAACTAACTGACACTCTTGCTTATAATGGCAACGGTCTGAATATGTACTTGTTTATAGATACAATTATGAATCATGAAAAGTATGAAAAGACAAATAGAAAATAAGAAAAAGAACAGAAGAAAATAAATCATGGAAAATATGGAGTGAGTACAACATAATAGTATATGTCACAATTATGAATCAAATCAGTCTTAAAGCTTTAAGAAACAAGAACATATTATTTTTTCTTTATCCAAAGGGGAAATAAAATAACACTTGCTATGCTTTTACTGGTAGCAACATAAACAATTACTTCCCCATCCAACCATAAGACTAAACTTCATTTTTCTCAGTTGGGGAGAAAACAAACCTCTCTTACATCCCCATCCACAGAAAATACAAATATACCATGTGGCTTAACTGATCCATAGTACAGGCAACTTCAGTAGATATTAAAGTTCTAGGGAATAATGTATATGTTATTTAACAGCACTGTATGCATCAAGCAGTGACTTAGGCTAGCAGTGAATTTATATCCCTGATTTCTATGAGTTATACAATTATGAATTTAGTTTAACTGAGAAAATTTGAAATCAGTTTACTGTTGCTTTTGACAAAATTTCATATGCACAGGTACATATTTTCCAATATCATAGCACACCATGAGATTGATGTTTTAAGAGTTTGCATAAAACTATGTGTTCAATATTTGACCAATGTAAGCAGTTTTCGGTTATACACTTCTAAAATCTTCTTTATCTGACAAACCTGTATTGACACGTATTTTGATATAGTACCTCAAAAAACCCTGAATTACATTGAACAACTCCTAGACTGTTAGTTACTAAAGTATATTCATGGAAAGCTCTTCTTTCAGTTGTTAAATTTCTAACAAACTGATGGTATCTAACAGAGTGTTCACTGAATATACCCTAGAACTAACAGACTGATGAGTAACTGAAATACTTTAGGCTCTCGAGGTGAACAGGAAGATTTAAGGGAAGTATAGAAAACTAATGAAGAGTTCAGAAAAGATATCTAAGAATACCTATTACCCATCTACTTGCCTCTTTCAAGTTTTCCACATATAATGCAACATTAGAAAACAGAAAGAAGAATGCTTGACTGTACGAAATTTAATTTGATTAAAACATGTAACAAATATAAATCTTTAAAAACTAATAAACTACTTGTCCTAAGCATGTAACTAAAATACAGAATTAAAAGAAAATAAAAGTCTGGCCTAGGGTGACGTGTCGTGCAGACGCACTGCCCTAGAAGAAAGATGGCCGGTCTCTCATCTGGAGCTTGAAAATGACCTCCTCTTCAAGCAGTAAAAACTCTCCCGGTAATACACCAGCACCCAAATCAGGACGATGAGTCAGGCCTCTACTCAGATGGAGATTTGTTGCCCGAAAGCACCAAAACCCGATCGTAAGAACACGGTTTTTTCCTACAGAATATATGTAAGAAATTTTGCGGGAGAAAGATGGCAGATCGATTTCTATTTCATGTAAAAGATATGTGCAAAGATAGGGTATTTATAACCCTCTGCAGATCTTTCAGTTTGTAACAACCCGGGAGAATCTGTGATCATACGCGAGTGGTTGCAAGTGTAGATCCGATTCTCTTGAACGGGTCCAACTCTATCCGAAAATCTCAAAAGAATTTTAAATAAAATTAAAAATTAAAAAACTAAAAAAAATGTAGCAGGTCCAACAAGCCTCTGAATCAAACTGCATTCGTGTCCGCAGGTCGTGGGCGCACGCCACCCGAACCCGACCTGGCCCGGTTCAGTACGGCGTGTATGTGCGCGTGTAGGGATGTGGCCCATGGCCAAACACTCATAACAATAGGCATGGGAGGAGTTGGTATATATACTACCCAACCTCCCATCTCCTATCCAATGTAGGACTAAAACCAAAGGTAAATAAGAGAGAAATTCAAGTTTTCCTCCAATTCGAAACACATCCAACAATCCCCCAAACTTGAGTTCAGGGAAGATAAAACAAATCAACAATAAATAATAATCAAATTATTAGATCATAAAACACGACTGAAATCGGGCAACATCATACTGTGAATTCGGGATAGGTGGACTACGCCTGAAACCTTCCTTAGTGAATTCATCGTCATCTGAGAGACATAGTGGACTATGCCTGTAACTAGCCTCTTTTACCAGATATTGATAGGAGACACACACAGTAAGTCTCCATCTATTGAGCGAGTGGGTTGAGCATTAAAGGTCATGCTCACAATAACCGACTCATGAGAGTTTCTAGGGTCAGCCTTGCCCCCCAACCACGGCCATCATGGTTGCTCTCACGTAGGTAAGTCCTCTAAGGGTATTACAGCTGGATAGTATACCCTTCATACTACACGCGTTAAACTTATTAAGAGTTAAACTCATCCTTACCTAGCTGTATCATAAAAGCATCGACACCATAGAGGAGAGGTAGTAGCTACAATACTACATACATGATATAAACATATCCGGGTCGATGCTCCACACGAGTATCACCAGTCCAGCTTGTTCCTACCACTTTGAACCTCTTTCATGGAATCAACTCCCAATCAAGTAGGTAGGTGAACTCTACTATGGGTTCTCTCTATCGGTGAACTCTACTATGGGTTTAATCCCATCTCCCTCGATGATTTTAGGATCACACTCCTAGAAAGACTCTTAGTCAATGGGTCAGCAATATTCTTCTCGGACTTTACAAAGTTCAAAAGCACAACTTTGCCCAATAGGCGCTGAACAGATTTAAGTCTGATTTGAATATGTCTATTCATCTTCTTATTGACATTATCTTACATTCGAATCTCAATGGTGGATCTTTAATCAATATGAACTGAGACTAAAAGTATGAGTCTAGACACGATAGAGAATTCAGACAAAAGATCATTTAACCATTTAGCTTTAGAGCAAGTTGTGTCCAGAGCAATAAGCTCAGACTCCATGGTGCTCCTGACAATCACTATTTGTTTGCAGGATTTTCAGGACACAGCAGCACCACCAAGTATGAATACATGTCCAGTAGTAGACTTAACATTGTTGGGATCAGTGACCCAGTTGGCATCACTATAACCTTCCATAACATCAGGATATCCATTGTAAGTCAGACAATAGCCAATTGTGCCTCTAAGATATCTGAAAACTCTCTCTAGTATAATCCAGTGTTCCCTACTAGGGTTACTAGTATATCTACTCAATCTACCTACTGCATAAGATATGTCAGGTCTAGTCCTGTTGGAAATGTAGAGAAGTGAACTATTAATTGAGAGTATTTCAGTTGAGACACAGGCTCACTCATATTCTTCTTCAAAGCAATTGAAGAATCATAGGGTGTAGAAATAGGTTTAGAGTTATAGAAATCAAACTTATATAGCATTCTTTCAATGCTATGAGTTAGACTCAATGAAATTACATTAGAGATTTTGGATATTTTCATTCCCCAATATCATATCAGTAGGACCTAAATCCTTCATATCAAAGTTTTGGGAAAGATAATCATTTACTCGTTTGATTGCATCAAGAGAAGTTCCAAGGATAAGAATATCATCTATATATAGACAAAGGATAATATACTCATTGCCAAAGTTCTTAGAATATATGCACTTGTTATGTTCATGAACAGTGAATCCAAATTGTGTAGTAACTTTGTTAAACTTTTGATGACATTGTTTGGGTGCTTGTTTAAGTCCATACAATGATTTCACAGGTTTGCACACTTTATTTTCTTGTCCCTTGGCAATAAATTCTTTTGGCTAGACCATATAGATCTCTTCTTCAAGATTGTCATTCAAGAAAGTAGTCTTGACATCCATTTGGTTAATGAACATGTTATGAATTAATGCAAGTATTAGAAGGATTCTGATAGAGGAGATCCTGACTACAGGAGAATAGGTGTCAAAGAAGTTAATACCCTTTTGTTGGGTGAAACCCTTGTCAACTAATCTGGCTTTGTATTTATTGACAATGCCATCAGGTCAGATTTTCTTCTTGAAAATCCATTTACAACCTACAGGTTTGCATCCTGGAGGAAGATCAGTGAGAATCCAAGTATTACTATCCATTATGGACTTGATCTTACTATCAATGGCTTCTTCCAGAAAGGAGACTCGGAAGAGTCCACTGCCTCCTTGAAGGAGTTAGGATCACCTTCCACAAGATAGGTAAAGAAATCTTCATCGAAAGATATAATAGTTCTTGTTCTTTTGCTCCTTCTAGGTTCAGAATCAGTTACAGGAGAAGAATTAGAAGAAGATGTATCAGAGGTAGAAGGAGTGCAAGAAGGATCACTAGGGACTCTAGACTTGAAAGGAAAAATATTTTCAAAGTAAACAGTATCCCTACCTTCAATGATGGTGTTGTTGAATATTTCACTGATTTCAGAGTTAACCACTAGAAATCGGTTAACATTTCTATCTAATGCATACCCGATGAAGATAACATCAATAATCTTGGGGCCAATTTTCCTTTTCTTTGGTTCCGTATTGAAATCTTAGCCAGACAACCCTAAACTTTGAAGAATTGAATGTTAGGAGTTCTCCCTTTTCCAACGTTCATATAGAGTAACGTCGGAGTCTCTTTCGCGAACCCTATTGAGTATTAAACATGCAGAAAGGAGAGCTTCACCCTAAAGGTTTTCAGGTGCATCTGAGCTGAGTAACATGCAATTCACATGTCCATCAGTGTTCTGTTCTTTTCTTCAGCTACACCGTTGGATTGAGGTGTGTAGGATTACCTCATGAATAATGTCTGTTCTTGGCAGAATTCTGTCATATCATTTGAGGTATACTCCCCCCCACGATCAGATCTTAGAATTTTGATCTTCTTTTCTTGTTGGTTCTCAGCTTTGGCTTTATACACCTTAAACCAATCGAGGACTTCATCTTTAAATTTGAGAAGATAGGTGTGACAGAATTTAGAGTAGTCATCAATAAATATCACAAAATATCTTGTACCGCCTCGAGTGAGAACTCTGTTCGAGTCACACACATCACTATGAATAAGTTCGAGGGGTTCAGATGTCCTTGTGATAGAAGAAAATAATTTTTGAGTATTCTTATCCTGTACACAGATTTCACATCTAGAAGATGTGTCAAAAGAAGATTTAGGAATGAGATTCAAGTTAATCATTTTCTTGATATTATTAAAGTTAACAAGTCCCAGTCTTTGATACCAGATATCACAAGACTCAATGCTCAAAGTAACAGGATTAGAAATTTTATTATCAGAAGAACTTATTACATTGAGACGAAAAAGGCTATCACAAACAAAGCCTTTTCCAATAAACATATTAGATATAGAGATTACAAACTTATTAGATTCCTTGACAATTTTATAGCCAGCTCTAAGAAGTGAAGACTCGCTGATCAAATTTCTCTGAAGTGTGGGTATATGTAGGATGCCTTGAAGTGTCAAAATTTTCCTGAGGTTATTCTAAGATCAATATGTCCGGTTCCCTTTATCTCTCTAGTTGAGTCATCTGTCAGGCTCACGCTTCCTCCACGTTGTTCCTGATAGGATTTAAACCAGGAGTAATCGGTACAGATATGAATATTGGCTCCTGAGTCTAACCCGGACTGGTAATAGAGTCGACAATAGGAAGAGAAGAATCTAAGCTAAAGGAGTTGGAGTTCAATTCCACCATGTTGACCTTGCGCCCACCATTTCCTTCATTTCCTCTTGGTTGGGCTTTGACAGGTTCTTTTTTTCGGTTGAAACATTAAGGCGCCATGTTATTTGTTCTTCCGCAGATATAGCAGAATCTTCCATCAGTTTCTGGCCAAAGGTTTTGGATTTGAAGGAGGAAGATTGAGAAGGTTTGAAAGAAGAAGAGCTTGCATGGGGAGAAGAATGAAAATGATTGGTTTTTTGAACTTCTTGCCCTTGAGATTAATAAATTTGCGCTTAGAATTATCCTCCACTAAGTTCACTTTAGTTTTCATTTCTAACTTGGTTTTAGAGTTTTGTCTATGCTTATCTTCTATGCCAATCGCTTTTAGGGCTTGAATAAGGGTTAGGTCACCTTACTTGTGACGGAGGTCTCCAGCAAAGGTTGACTAGGAAGGAGGGAGTTTGTTAATAAGACAAGACACCTTGTAATCATCAGAGAATTAATTTCCTTTCGATTAAAGGTGTCGGATATAATCTTGAAATTCATGAAATTGATCATTGATAGATTTACTATCAGTCATCATGAATTTATTGAAGGAGGAGGAGGTGAACCTTTCGATTCCAGCATTGTGAGGTCATATTCATCCTCGAGAGCTATCTATAGTTCTTTAACACTCTTATATTCACTATAAATGTCATATAGACTATCAGAGAGTGTACTAAGAATCCTATGGAGACAATGATAGTCAATTTCCTCAGGTTTCAAATAGATGTAGGAGGAAGGAGTTGTAAGAGGAGTTTCAATAGGAGAAGACCCAACAGATGAAGGTTTAAGAGAAGGCGAAGGAATGGTGTCATCTATGGCTGATATGAGACCTAAAGTGGTTAACCAGTACTTCATCTGGTTTGCCCATATCTTAAAATATGTGTCGGAGAATTTCTCCAGTTTGACACCCTTGGAATGATCAAGGTTGGCCATAGAGACGTGATGTGCTACCTGAATTCTGTATTTTAAAATTATTTTGATAATGTCAGAATTTATTTTATATTGGTAGCTTTTAGATTAGGGTTTGTAGCATGAAATAATGTATAGTCTTCTTTAATTATGTGCCTAATAATTCAAGTAAGATATAACAAGATATATATCTGTAAGCGGATTGAAGTATCTAGGGTTTTAAGGGGATTTTCAGGGGGATAAGGCTCGATTGAGTTTGGAGTAGCGACCGCGATGACTTGCAGGGGCAGATCGGAGAGCAAGAGAGAGGGAAAAGAGAAGAAATTAGAAACAAAAATTGAGACAGAGAGAGGAGGGTCAGAGAGGGGAGAGGGGAGGGAGCGGCGGCAGGCGGTGGATCATAGAATGAGAGAGAGAAGAAAGAGGGGGCAGAATGTAGAGAAAGAGAGAGGCGGTCGGAAAGCAAAAGAGAGGGGAGGGGTGAACTAAGGAGAGGGGAGCTTGAAGACGGACAGACGGATGGACAATTTTACAACAAGAGTCATGTGAGAAAACTATGGGGAGAGAGTGTAAAATCTTAATGGTGAAGTTTTTTAACTCTTTTGTGTTAGTACAGAGTTTGCATAAAGTGTTAGGATGCAGCAGATACATTGATACACGCCAACAGAAGTAGCAGATTGCCTTATTTGTCGACAGGCCATATCGACTATCGATAGAGCCCTGTCACTAGGCCCCCATGGCTGCCGACAGAATTTTCCGAAAGTCGAGTGTTGTGCAGACTGGCTCAGTCTGTCGACAGGCCAAAAGTCATGTCAACAGCGTATAATCTCTGAGCGGTTTTCAAATTGGATTCAGAGTGCGCTTGTGATCTGAATTCGGAGTGGTTGGTTTTCTTATTTTCATAAACTATGTGGCTATATAAAGAGAGGTATTGCCTCTATTGTTTGTATCTTATACTTAATTGATTTAATAAGATCTCTTTCTCCTTCTGCCTCGGGGACGTAGGGAATTGCCGAACCATTTAAATTCATGTGTTCTCGCTTTCTTTTCTTTTGTTTATTTGTTCGTGCGATTGGTGACTATTTTCTGGTGTTGTTATTCTGTGTTGCTGAGATTCCAACAAGTGGTATCAGTGCAATATGTGTTCGATGGGGAGTTTCATTCGGATGAAGCATATCGCTTTGGACACTATCTACAGTTTCAGCTGAAGGTAAACTTCTGATCTTTCCTATTTGGATTTGTTTTCACTAATCATTTTTCGCATTACTTTCAGGAATCTATTGAGGAGATGGCCGAAAGTAGTCAATTATCAGTGAATTTGTGATTCATCTTCCGACAAAGATTGATGTCATGAAGTTTGACGACACGAATAATTTTGGGATGTGGAGATGTGAGGTTATGGATGCCCTAACGGCATCAAATCTCGAAGACTCTCTGCGTCTGAAAAAAGCCAGAGGAGACATCTGGGAAGGACTGGATAAGATGAATCAAATAGCGTGTGGAATCATCAGGTCTTCTTTGACACAAGACATCAAGTATCATGTAATGTATGGGACTTTCACAAGGAAAATTTAAGAGATCCTCGAAAAGAAGTATCTGATGAAGAGCATCGAATCTCGACGGCCTCTGAAGAGGAAGCTTTATCGCTTCCAATTGAAGGGAGGGCTCTTCATTGGTGAACACATGAACAACTACACAAAGCTTCTTGCAGACCTAGTTAATGTGGATGTTAGATTGAAGAAGAGGACAAGGCGATGATTCTTCTGAATTCTCCTCCTGATGAAGAGTATGAAACCTTCGTCCTAACATTGATCAACGATAAACAAACACTTAACTATAGTGATGTGTCAGCTACTCTTGTAAATTATAAAGTGCGGAAGAAAAAAGAGCAGTCTTCTTCAAAGAGTGATCAGTAGAAGTATTAACGGTAAGACGCAGGAGTTTCAGTAAGAAGGATAAAGGCGATCGTGGAAAATCAAAGTCCAGACCAGTTTTCAGAGATCTAAGAAGAACCAGTACGCCTTCTGCAAAGAGTTAGGGTACTGGAAGGTTGATTATCCAAGGATCAAAGATAAGAATAAGAGTCAAAGATTGAGGCAACTCTCGCAAGGGTGATCAATACCTAATAGGGTAGTGCTTCACAGGCAGGTGGATCGGACTCAGACTCATCGATATTCTCTTTCTCAGTCACTACTCTTACTGTTGATTACTCAGGTAATTCTGAGTGGATGCTAGATACAGGAGCTACCTATCACGCATGTCCCAATAGAAATTAGCTTTTTAACTTTGAGAAGCTAAATAAATGTTCTGTTGTCATAGATGATGATCATTCATGTACCATGGAAGGGATAGGTATGGTTTGTATCAAGATGTTTGATGGGATGTGCAGGAATTGAAGGATGTGAGGTATGTACCTCAACTGAAAAGAAATCTTATCTCAGTTAGTACCTTAGAAGCATTGGGTTTTGAAGTATCTATTAGATGGTGTTCTCAAGATGATTAAAGGCTCGATGGTTATTTTGAAGGGTGTCTGATGCAATAACCTTAACTACTTGAAGGGTAGTACGGTTACAGGATAAGTGTCGACTCCTATAAATTCAAATAATGATTGCATCCAACTCTGGCATATGAGACTCAGATATACAGGAGAAAAGTCTTTGCAAGCTATTGCAAAGCAAGGTTAATTGAAAGGTGCAAGTACTACAAATTGGAATTTTGTAAATATAGTGTCATCGAAAAGAAGCCAAGGTGAGATTCGGCACCGTGACTTATTACACATAGGGAATTCTGAATTATATTCACACAGATGTCTGAGGACCTACGAAGACGACATTTATTGGAGTAAACCACTACTTTGTATCTTTTATAGATGATTACTCTAGGCGATGTTGGGTATATACCATGAAGCGCAAAGGAAAAGTCTTGGAGTTGTTTGTGGAGTGAAAGAAGAATATGGAGAAGAGTACGGGTAAGAAGATCAAGATACTTCATTCAGATAATATAGGAAAGTATACAAGTGATCCTTTCCTACAGCTATGTCATGATGAGTGCATAGAAAGACACTTTTACAGTAAGGAAAATATTGCAACAAAATGAGGTGGCTAAAAGGATGAATAAAACCTTACTAGAGAAGGTTTAGTGCATGTTATCCAACGCCGTCATATCAAAATCTTTTGGGCGAGGCATTGGCGTATGCTTTCCATCTCGTTATCAGATTGCCTTTATCTGCAATAGGAGATAAAACTCCTCTAGAGGTTTGGTCAGAAAAAGTGGCTTAGGATTATGATTCGCTATGGGTATTTGGGTGTCCAGCCACTATCATGTCAAGGAATACAAGTTGGACCCAAAGGCGAGAAAAGGTGTGCTTAGGATTCAAGAAAGGAATAAAAAGCTACAAAATTTGAGATCCAAAGATAAAAAATTTATCTTGAATAGAGATGTCATATTTGATGAGGCCTCAATGGTGAAGCCTACAGACTCTCAGCAGGTAAAGAGTCAGACGACCGACATGATATTACAATAGGTGGAAAGTGATGCTACTTCACGTCTCTAGACAGATCAATATCATTTGAGGTCATACCCTCGGTAACACAGAGTAGTGATCAGGTAGCCGATCATGATGCTGATGATGAGGAGGATCAAGGACAGGTTATGGGTGATGTTCAAGAATCTATTGTTGGAAGAACCCAAAGAAATTCACGTAAGCCCAGCTGGCTCACTATTAATATGATCATGGTCTATGCTCTCCCAGTCATTGAGGAGGCAATCCCGTCTATATACATGGAAGCTGAAATCAGTTTGGAGTCCATGATATGGAAGGATAACATGATAGAAGAGATGTCAGAGTTACCCAAGGAAAAGAAGGCGATCGGTAGTAAGTAGGTATTTACAATAAAATAGGGATCTCCAGTTGGTGACACTATAGGCTACAAAGCCAGATTGGTAGCTAAAGGATACAAACAGCTAGAAGGCATTGACTACAATGAGATATTCTCACCCATTGTGAAGCACTCGTCTATTCAGATTTTACTGGCACTAGTGACACAATACGAGTTGAAACTTGATCAGCTCGATGTAGAGACCACTTTTCTCTATGGCGATCTTGAAGAGGAGATCCACGTGTCTCAGCCGGCGGGTTTAAAACTGCAGTAAAGGAGAATATGATATAAAAAATGAAGAAATCACTTTATGAATTAAAACAACACCAAGGAAGTGGTACAAGTGTTTCAATAGTTTCATAAGAGGCAAAAAGTACCCACGAAGTCATTACGATTCATGTGTGTATTATAATAAGCTACCGAGTGGAGAGTACATCTATCTACTATTGTATATGGACGATATGCTCATCACTTTCAAGTTCCAATCTGCAATTGATAAACTGAAGAAAGACTTGTCTTTCGAATTCGAGATGAAAGATCTGGGTGAAGCAAAAAAGGTGCTAGGCATGGAGACTAAGCGAGACCGAAAAGGTGGTAAGGTTAGCTTGATGCAAAAAGGGTATTTGAAGAAGGTACTTCAGAAATGCAACATCAACGGCGATATAAAATCTGTAAGTACACCATTGGCCATTCATTTCAAGCTAAAAGCTACTATGTCTCCTACTTCTGTTGAAGAGTGTGCGTACATAACTCACGTACCCTATGCTAGTGCGGTTTATAATTTAATGTATGCAATGGTGTGTACAAGGCCCAATTTGTCACAAGTTATCTCAATAATAAGCAGATATATGCATGACCCCGCAGGGGTCATTAGGAGGCAATGAAGTGGATTCTACAGTACATCAAAGGTACCATATATACTAATTTGGTATTCAAGAAGGATTTTATAGGAAAGCAAAAGTGTATCAAATACGTTGATTCTGACTACGCTGGAGACCTCAACAAATGCCGGTCTACAATGAGATATGTGTTTACATTGTCTCAAGTACTGATTAACTGGCGCTCTACTCTACAGTCTACTGTCATATTGTCTAACGCCCTGATCCCGTAGATACTAAGACGTTACTGGGACATATATACACAGGTCAGGAATACCCTCACATATACACACTAAGCATCAGTACAGGCGAGAATCAGAGTATAAAAGTACACGGCGCATTACACATTCTAACATATGAATATAATTACAAAGCTATCACAGGATGTGACACAATATTACAAGAATATTACATTCCCGATAGGCTCCGTTGCGAAAATACAAAGAGATATACAATTATGAATAGTACAAAAGGCGCTCATGAGTTACAAAAGGAAAACTCGAGAGACGAGGAGGGGCGCCTGAAAGAATAGGGTCCCAGACTGGTTGACGCTGATCCACGACGCTACCACGCAACTCTGATCAACAGGAAGTCCACTATGGTTTAAACTTCAAGATCTGAACATCCAAGTCCAGTGGAATCAAAAACTCCCCAACAAGTGGCAAGATAAGTGCCAAATGGCGTGCAGGGACAAGCACACGTGTATCAATAAATTCGAGTGGAAAAGCATGCATTAAAAATCGTATCATGAGCACAAGCATACAGGAGCAGCAATGAGGCAGCAAGTAAAGGAAATGTGACAAAACTAGTTATACAAGCCCAAATTACTAATCTGTGAGATTAGGACATCAACAAAATAATTCAAACAAGGAAACCCTCATATATATACCTTATGCCTCACATCACCATATCCTGAGTTCATATAACTCGAGTTGTCTCTTAAACTAAGAAAACAGCGTAAAACTGATAAAACTGATAAAATTGATAATATCAAATACAAGCAAAACCAGTCGTATAAACTTGGTTGACGGCTTTATAAGACTAGTACATCGAAGGAATAATACAAACAAGGAAACCCTCATCTATATACCTTATGGCCCATCTTACCGTAATCCGAGTGTATACGACCCGAATTACAAAATAACGCAACAAATTATTATTTAGCATCTTATTATTATTACTCGTCCGACCTATATATCTAAGTATGTGTCCAGGCGTACGTTCCATCCCACATCCTCAATATATGAGTAAGTTGAGGTTGTTATTTGAAACTGATGATGAAATCAACGGGTTATATTTATAGTGGGTCCTGTGCATGCACGGTCCTGGGTGTTCCATTGTTGGTGTACGGAACCGATCGCAAGGCGTACAGGAGGTGGGTCTTATTGTTTACCCATTCAGGAATAGAACAGGAGGTAAGGAGCCAGCGTTTCTCTCGAAATACTTAGAGGACCTCAGGTAGAACTGAAAGTTTTAGTTGCACAACATAACTAATACCACTGTAAACATATTCACCACTTGAAGTCCATCAGTTTTCTCCTTACACAATGTAAGTTGTCCTTTTTATAGTTTATTATGTAATTATCAATTTATTGGAATAACGGGAGCAGGTCAGATTCAGGAATTCAGGAGTACAAGAGTACATAAGTACAAGGGATACAGATCACTGTATATAATACAGGATAGCAGTTACAAGATTCTCATAATATGATAATCACAAGTCAGGTGGTAATAAAAACAGGTGGCAGGTGATAAGTCGTAACATACAAGTGTCAGGTGATAAAAGCAGGTGTCAGAATCAAGTAATAGCATGTCAGGTGGTAGCACGACAGATATCCACTGTTGTATAATACAATACAAAAAAGGTACCGGTACAGTGTATTAGTATGAATACAAGAAAACGGTACCGATACAGGGAGATCGGTATGAATATAAGAAAATAATACAGTTTTAAGAAACAATATAAGTAATGGTTTCAAACTCTTCACAACCATCAAGAAAAGAATAATAGTTAAATTATCAAGCGGGCAAGCACGTAAGCAAGTAAAGTTGGAGCGAAGCTAACGCACATCACTAGATGCCATCATGCTCGGGGTGGTTACCGCTCGCGACACGGTTAAACGTACACGACAGAGAGAGCGTATGAATGCTACACTACCGCGCTCACGGCGTAACTACGCTCGAATAAAATTAGCAGTAAAATGCTGACGCTAAGCGTAACTAAAAGCCTGACGGTCTGAATGCACTCCCCATTTCGAGGAAGTAAGCCGGCTAATAGCCTGAGTCAGAGTAAGTACCTACAGAAGTGTCAGTATCAAACACAAGCATATAACAAGTAATAACTAAGCTATCAGTTGATTGAGGTTTTACCTGCACATAAGAATACAGAATTTCAGAATTTAAGAATAAAGAATGCAAGGTGCTCAATGTTGGCCAAAGGCCCATCACTCTAGTTTGATGATGATTAACTCATTTAGTTATAATACTAATGATCTTATATTTAATTAGTCTTAGATATGTGATCAAGATCTTAGTAGGTGTTTAGCTTCAACAAAGGATTTCAAGTCAAGTTTTAGAGCTAGCACGTGTTGATTCAAGAGCTTGTGCATCAAGACCACATCAAGTACTCAAGAGGAGTCTAGCTCATTGGATCATGGTTTGGACCAAGTCAAGAAGGAGAAGAAGATTTTTAAGTGAAGACCTTCTAGAGAAGACTTGTGTCTAGGTTTGTTTTGTTAAGATTTTATTTTAGATAAAATGTAAAGGATAGATTAATTGGTGGATTGCTCAAGTATCATATGCAGTCACACACAAGATTTAGATGAATTTTTATAAAAGAGTTTTCGTTTTAGAAAAATATCATTTTGGAAAAATACCGTTTTGATTTTTGGAGCTTTATATATATACATTTGTTTTAACCAAAACCATTTTAGTGCTTATTGTCAAAAACATAGATATTTCATCATATATGTGTAGTGAATCATATCCATACATACTAAGCTTTAAAAGTGTTTAAAATATCTTATTTTTGTATTTGGAGAAGTTTTAGAAAAATCGTTTTGAAGAAATACAGATTTTGTTTTAAGTCAAAATTTCTAAGTCACAAAAATAGTTTAAAATATTTGTAACATGTTTTGCTTTTTACTCAAACATGTTTGTATATCAAAGTATAACACTGAACTTATTTTTGTACATTTTTAGAGATTTTATGAGATTTTATTGAAGGAAAAATGAAAACTTTTAATTCCTAAAAAGACTATTTTTGGCCTTCTGCCGGTTGACCGCACGGTCGATCGAGCCAGAGGTCGGTCGACCGGGCGGTCGACCGACGTGCACAAAACGTGCACGGTCAGGGCCGATCGACCGTACGGTCGACCGCCAGAGAGTGTCTACTCTCTGGGAATGGCCCGGTCGACCGAGCGGTCGACCGCTAGGCCATTGCCCTGAAGGCGGTCGACTGGCCGGTCGATCGACCTTCCAACGGTAGAAAAATCGACCGTTGGCGGTCGACCGGGCGGTCGACCGACAGCAGTGCAGACTGCTGATTTGGACCCCAACGACTAGTTTTTGTTAGCCTATAAAATGGTGCTCCCTTGGGCTGTTTTAGACAAGAATTTTGGAGAGTTTCAAAACCAGTTTTCCTATCTATTGTAGAGGTTTTCCCACTTATTTTAGTGCTAATAATTCCATATCAAAAGGAGAGTTTTCAAGAGTTTTTTGTAAAAGGGATTTCTAGAGTTTTTCACCACAAATCAATCCTTGTTATTCTCACATACTTGAGCTATCAATTGCTATATCAATCCTATAGGGATCTTTGTTGTGAGAGGATTTTAGGTGATCAAAGTGTTGTGATCACCAAAGTTATCATCTTTGTATTTGAGGAGGCTGACTTGCGGGTTCGCGTTGTTTCGGGTTCTAGTGAGAACTCAGTGTAGAGGTGCGGCCTCAGCAAGCTTGCGTGCTTGCGTGTGTTTGTTCTTGCGGGAACAAGAGAGGGACTAGAGAGTCCAAAGGAGTTCTAGTGTGAACTCGCTTGTAGGTGTTGCGGCACCGAGTGATCCGGTGGGATCGATTCTAGTGAAAATCCTACATAGTGTTGAAGGCGGGGACGTAGAGCAAGTGTGGTCGAACCTCGAAACAAATCTCCCGTGTTTGCGATTGCTCTCTCTATGTCTCACTTGTCTTTATATCTTGCATGCTTATATTGTCCTTATCCTTATATGCTTGATATATTGTGTGCTTAATTGATATATACTTGGGGATTGTTTGCTCACACTTGTATTCAACCAAGAGAGCCAAAGCGGCACCTCAACTCTTATCTAGAGGAATCTTGAGGAGTTAGTCCAGAGCCCTTCACGGGGAATTCGGCTACACTCTTGTGTTATACCTTGTGTGTTTAGCTAAAGAATTTTTAGTTTGCATAAATAGCTTTTATTCTGCATTAATTCACTATTAGATTAGCTAGTCACCTATTCACCCCCCTCTAGGTGATTTCACTAATACTACCGCTATAGCAAGTGGCTATGCGGGTCGTGATCCACAAGGAGGGACTAGTAATGGAAGTTTTTTAGTAAGTTCTCTTTTAAATTACATTCAATGGTTAAAGATCTTCTTTTAGTTCTTTAAAAGAAAAGAAAAATAGGTTAAAGTTAAGTTGAAAGAAAGTGGTAGATTGAGAAGGTGGAGAAAATAGAAAATAAATTTATACAAAGAAATTAAAAAGATTGAATAAAATGGTTGGGAGATTGTGGTGATCTAAACTAAAGAATTGAAAGAAAAGAAAGAAAACCTAAAAGAAAAACTTACCTCTTCTGGTTGATGACATACCTGAAAACCTTCCATGTTTTACCTTGCTTCGGAGGCGCAACACATAACCTATAAGATCGAGCTCAATCTCCATTCGCATTACATCATCAAGATGAGCAAGAATGAAATGATACGGAATCTTGAGGAGGAAAACATCATCATGAAATATTGGTGGCACTCACACAAACATGGCTATACTGATGCTTCTAGGTTCACTTGGACATTCATCAAAACTAAAGAGAAAAAGTAGAAAAAAAAAGAAGAACATATAAATAAAGAAAAGCATAAAGATGTTACCTTTGATTACTTATAGAAACTATAAAAGAAAGGAGGAGGTTACATCGGTGTCACTCTCAACATAAGTCTCTCTCTTACTTACATGAATCTCAGTCTAACCTATGCTTACAAAGAAATAAAAATTACATAAAATGAAAATAAAAACATACACTAAAAAGAATGAAAAACTGGCCTAAAAACCTATCTCTGCTTGATCCTTTCTGTGATCTCTGAAATCCCAGTATTTATAGAAAAAAACCAAGGGAGGGAGAGAGTACGAAGATAGGGGAGCAAACGCTTCCCAAACGGCTTCAACAAAGCCGCGAAAATGCGGCCAAAGCCGCGTTTCCGCGGCCAGGGTGTGGCCAGGTGGCCACACCCGGGAGGTGGTGCTCCCTGATTTTGCGATTTTTTTTATCTCCAGCTGGATTTTCTGTTTTAGCTCTTGGATTTGACGAACTGCCTTTGATCTTTGACTTCAACCAATTTATTTGTAAAGTTATTCTAACAGATTTTCAACTGATTTTATCTTCTCTGATTTGCCTTGATCTGTCCTGATCTTCTAATTTCGAATTAATTCTGAATTAAATTAGAATTTGGATGGGCTTTTGGGCTCGTTTCTCTTCCCTTTCCTTTAACAATGGGCCTGCACATTATTAAATAAAAATAAGACTTATTTATAGGATTTATTAGATAATAAACATGGTAATGTGATAATATATATGCAATATATATGACTGGTCACACCCCCTACCTATCTTTTGCTCGTCCTCAAGAAAAATAACAAAACTAAACTAAAAATTATTAGACCACTTTCGTAGGTCCCACGATTGCACTGAGCATGCGCAATAAGCCGTTATATATATATATATATATATATATATATATATATATATATATATATATATATATATATTATATATATATATATATATTAGATGACATTATTCCTTAGTTCTATTAGGCTTTCTAATCTGCCCATGTAACGAGCCTTTAATCGGTGACCCCAAACCAAATGGTCTTAGGGCACCGGGTGAGAAAACACCCAAGGACTTAAGAACTCAAGCAAACAAGGTTACAAAACTAAGAATTTTATTATAGGAACCGCTTTTAGGCGTGAATACTATGCTTTATTAGGCACAAATACCCAGCTTAATCAGAGGATTTTTATTTATATTTTTTTCTTTTTCTTATTATTATTTTTTAATATGGCATAAAAATTTTTTGTTTTTGAACCCTAAGTGTGTAAGTGAATAAAGTATACATATATCATCAAGGTAAAATCAAGACTAATTACTTTACCAAAATATCTTTCTAACCTTGAAAATCAAACAATAATCTTATTTGACTAAGTATAAGAAATCCTAATTATGATTCTCCTATTCCTTAAAATTGACTTAATTTCTTATAAAAAATATGTCAGAATATTGTTTTTATTTCAAAAAGTTTTTTAAAAGTAAAGAAAATGTTAATAATTTTTTTAAATAATAAAAGGAAAATCTAAGTTATGTTAGAACCCTCCCTCACACCTATCTCATGCATTGTCCTCAATGTATAAATTAATGCATAGATGCATGAAAAAGAAGAAAGGGAAGAAAAATATTACCTTAAGGTGGTAGTTTGGTGGTGATTTGTTTGAGTTAAGCATTGCTACCCAATCAAGATAATCTGGTAGTTCACGGAACCCACCTATATTGACATCTTTTCTATTTACATATTTACAGTCCCCAATATGAATAGGATCATGAAATATCCTATCTTGAAACTTACTCTCTTTACATGACCAGTGTTGAAAAATCATCACGGAGTCATCATGGTCTATACCTATGTCCAACAAAAGAATGTGACTTGGTGGAATGGTTGACTTGGGCTCAAGAATGATAGGTTCAGGAACCAATACTAACTCCGAAAAATCAACTTTGGGTTCGAGAGTCAGTTTTGGTGTAAGAGTTGAGTCCAAATCCAAGAATTGAAATTCACATTCTTTTCCCATCAACGGAATGTGTCTATCCAAATTAGTGATTCCATTTCTAAATCTATGGGTACGGAAATAAGTGTTGGCTCGAGAAATTGGTCTAAATTGGGTAAGAATACTGGAGTCAACATAGATTTGAAGATGGAAACTGAATCACAAAGTTAGGGATCGGGTTCACATTCATACAATCTTATTAAAATGAAAACTTGACAGTTCGTTAATGGGTTGCTATTGGTCAAGTTCAAGGTTTTGTGGTGAGATTGAATTTTGGTCAAAATCTTCAAAATATCATGATTCTTGATTTTTATAAATATGGCTAGAAGTGTCGGGAATAGTCAAAGATTGGGTACGGAGAGTTTCCTTATTCCTACGCATGTTTTTCAATCTACTAAGTCTTGCTTCTATCATATCGAGTGGATCATTTTGGAATTGAATCATGGATTCCATACTCTTTTCTAAGTCGGCATGTTCTTCTTGAAAAATAGAGTAAGGATCTGTGATTCGAAAATTTTGATTGAATTCGTCGCTCGAGCTCATCTAAGGCTTCCATCCTCTTTTCCCAGTCAATTGATTCTTCTAATAGTTTTTCGGGAGAAGGAGTATATGAAGCTGGATGTTGGTAGGGTGGTTGACAATATGACTTGGGGGAGTTGTATCCCCATTGACTCTGTGAAGAATAGTGATAAATATTCCAGTCTTGTTCATAGATTAGGACTGGGGTATGTATTGATTCGGATAAGACCAATTGGCACACTAGGTTGGTTAAAGTTATGATAAGCCGGGTTGATAATATTCGTAAAAGAGGTCGGGGTGTAACATGGATTACCATTAAAATTAGAAAAATTATTGTTATAAGCCGTATCACACAAGAATTATCACAATCAAAGAAATACAAACAAATAAACAAACAAAAAGAAAAAAAATCTATTCTAAGTTAATGTAAACCTTAGACCTAGACGACTCCTAACTGGTTAGACTATCCATAGGGGATATATTGCAGAATCTGACCACAAAAAATCGGCCAGGTGGGGGCAAGATCAGTGGGAGGTATCAGTGCTTAAGCAACGGGCCTAATTATGCCAAACCACCAACCTTCGTGGTTTCGCCCCTCAATCCCCAACCTTAGACACCAATTTAGCAAGAGTCAAATTCTAATCAACTTCACCCTTAGGTCAGTCTCCTATATGAGTCTGAGATGTCCCTAGGGCCAACGTCTACTCAGTTTTAGTTAGACTTGAATTAGTGAGTGAGGAGATTATTTATGAGCTAAGGGAGGGTAATGACTTCCCCACCTATCTTGTTTATAAGACAAGCCCTTAAATCAATTTAGTGCAATGTGTACATGAAAAGCAACACTTAAGCAATGTAAACAATGCAAAAGTGTTCCTATACTACATGCTATGCACATGTACCTTTGCTCCAGCACTCTTCAACAATAATGTAAAATGTAAACGAATTAGACACGTATCTAAATGCAAGTCTAAACCATTTTTAGAATTTAACAAATATCATTTTACTGTTGAGATAGAAAGTATACATAGTGAGACAAACAAGGAAATAAATAGCTAAAGAAATTAAGCTTTGCAATCCAGCCAACTTGTAAAAATACAGGTTAGTAGTTCACTCAGATTGCCACTAGAATGTAGCAAATCTAAGGGCTTATTGGCTCTGCTTTCTTGAGCAGAGTTTAGGGCCACTTATATGTCCACTGTAGCAAAAATTTTCTTGATATTTATCACTGCACACTAAGAACAAAAAAGAAAGTTAACCAAAAATATAAACTTCAAAAGAGAATTACTTACCGTCCCTCTCCGGCAATGGCGCCAAAATTTGATGAAGTTTTACCTGCACACAGGAATACAGAATTTCAGAACTTAAGAATAAAGAGTGCAAGGTGCTCAATACTATGCTATAGCAAGTGGCTATGCGGGTCGTGATCCACAAGAAGGGACTAGCGATAGAAGCTTTTTAGTAAGTTCTCTTTAAGTTACATTCAATGGTGAAAGATCTTCTTTTAGTTCTTAAAAAGAAAAGGAAAATAGGTTAAAGTTTAGTTAGGAAGAAAGTGGTAGATTGAGAAGGTAGAGAAAATAGAAAATGAATTTATACAAAGAAATTAAAAAGATTGAATAAAATGGTTGTGAGATTGTGGTGATCTAAACTAAAGAATTAAAAGAAAAGAAAGAAAACCTAAAGAAAAACTTACCTCCTCTGGTTGATGACTTACCTAGAAATCTTACATGTTTTACCTTGCTTCGGAGGCGATCAATGCATAACGCATGAGATAAGCTTAGTCCCAATTCGCATTACATCATCAAGATGAACAAGAATGAAATGATACGGAATCTTGAGGAGGAGAACATCATCATGAAATATCGGTGGCACTCACACAACATGGCTATATTATGCTTCTAGGTTCACTTGGACATTCATCAAAACTAAAAGAGCAAAAGTAGAAAAAAGTGAAAGTACACCTAGAGGGGGGTGAATAGGTGTAAAGCTAATCTAGTGACAAATGAAGCGGAATTAAAAACTAATTGCAACACACTTAGTGTAACCAAAGAGTGTAACCGAATTCTCGGTGAAGGGCTCTGGACTATCTCCTCTAAATTCCTCTAAATAAGAGTTGAGGTGCTATATGAAGCTTTCTTAGTTAAACACAAGTATGGGCACACAATCAAACCAAGCATGTATATGATATGAACAATATGAGCAATGCACAATGTAAGAGAGAGAGAGAGAGTTAGAGAAAGTGGATCAAACGCAAACATAGAGATATGTTTCGAGGTTCGAGTACCCAGCTCTACATCCCCGCTTTCACACAGAAGGATTTTCACTAACTCGTCCACGCAAGACTTCCCACACAGGGAACCTCCACTGAGAATTTGGGTAAATACAATTGGGACCACACAACTCCTCTCTCAACCAAATACAACCTCCACTGAGAATTTGGGTAAATACAATTTGGGACCACACAACTCCTCTCTCAACCAAATACAACCTCTACACTTAGAGGCAAGGCACAAAGCCAAACAAGATCAACCTCACAATTGAGGGATAGGCACTTAGCCAAATAACAATCAAGCTCTCATGAGAGGGATACTCAATCACCACTTCCACAATCACCTCTCACTAGAGGGATATCAACACAATCACCTCTCACTAGAGGGATATCACAAAGAATGGAAGGTATACAACACTTGGTGGTATCAACAACCACAAACCAATTTTTCTCACTAAAACAAGATCCTATAGAAAGGATAGATATGATAAGCTCAAGTGTGAGAAAATAAAGTGTTTGGAACAAAGAAAAATACTTGGGAAAATCTCTAAATAGATATTAAAAGTTAGATAAAAACAATTCCCAAAAAACTCTATTTCTTTGAATTTTCAACACTTTAAAAACAAATAAAAGTAAATCTTTTTAACCCAAAAAACTATTGCTGAAAAATACTTGAAAGATGTAAAATTTTTCTCTTGAAATCTTGGTGAAATCAGCTCAAGAAGTGGGTATTTATAGACCCACAAAAATTCTGCCCGTTGCAATCTGGAAAAGCCCAGATTGCCCTTCTGGTCGACCGGGCGGTCGACCGGCCAACGGTCATATTTATGACCGTTGAGCCACCGGTCGACCGGCCTGTCGACCAGACACTGGAAACAGAGCAGAGCTCTCTACCGGTCGACCGGGCGGTCGACCAGGGCCATTTCCAGAGAGCAGAACTCTCTGGCGGTCGACGGGGCGGTCGACCGGCCTCCCAGCCTGGGCTGCGTGCACGTTCTGTACACGTCGGTCGACCGGACGGTAGATCGACTTCTGCCTCGGTCGACCGGTCCGGTCGACCGGCAGACAGCCAGTCCAGCAAATTAGGGATTTAAAAACTTGGCTTTTTATTATCAAAATAAATCCCATAAAATCCCATAAATTCCACAAAAATCAATTCTTATTAGATCTTTGAAATACAAATATGTGTGACAAAAATTCAACACATATTTCAAACAATTTGAACTATTTTTGTGTTCTTGAAAATTTACCTTAAACTAAAAACCGTATTTTTCAAAAACTTAGATTTTGAAATGGAAAATCATTTTCTCCAAAACTCATGTAAATAAAAAAAATGATATTTAAACAACTTTTAAACATGTTGTATATGGATAGAATCCAATATGCATGATGTGGCCCAAAGGGTTACACTCTCCATTTGTTTAGAGTTTTGATGATAACAAAACAAATAAGTGCTATTTGGTACTAATTAGTTTGTTTAGATGAGTTTCAGGTTAGTACCATATTTGGAGGCCATTGCTTAGCTATTGCAAGAATTTCTAGGTTCATGAAGCGAAGAAGGCTTTTTGCACATCAAGGAAGGAATATAGAAGAGAAGGCTCTAGCAAGGCATCATATGGCTCAAGACTTCAAGATTGCTCAAGATAATTTGTTAGATTTATTTTTAGTTTAGAATTTTGTTAAAGAATAGTGAATAGGTTTGAAGCTCTTTCACACACGTTTTTGTGCACCTCTTGTTTCCTAACATAAATAGTTTATATACAATCTTCAACCTACAAACTTATTTTGGTATTGGAATTTATGACAAAAACTTTGATACACATATGTTTCATGAATATAGGATTATGCTTCAAATGTTTAAATATCATGTTTTTGTATTGGAAGAAGTTTTGGACAAAACGTATTTTCTAGTCAAAATCCAAGGTTTAGAAAATACAGTTTTTGGTTTTTGGTAAAAATGATAAGAGTCAAAAATAGTTCATATTGATTGATATTTGAGCTAAACTTTTTACCACATGTTTATATATCAATACAAAATGATAAAACTATTTTTGGTGATTTTTATAAGTGTTAAAAGATTTTTCATAATATTTTTAAAATTGTTTTTCTGTCCATTCCAGACTTCATGCAGTCGACTAGTCTTTCTGACTAGTCGACTTGGCTAGAAGTCGGTCGACCGGGTCGGTCGACCGACGTGCACAAATCTATGCACGTTGGAAATCTTTGGACGGTCGACCGTTCCGGTCGACCGGTCTGAGAGCAGAGCTCTCTGTTTGTTTCGGTCGACCGGGCCGGTCGACCGTAGCCTGCAACGGCTATATTCCTTTGTACTAGCGGTCGACCGGACCGGTCGACCGGACTAGCCGGTTGAACAGTAACGGCTAGTTTTCTGAGCAGATTTATTTTTGTCCTTTTCTCACTTAAGTGTGTTTAAGTGACATGTTTGGTTTTAATACATTCTGATTAGCCTTAAAAATGTTTTATCTTTAAACCCTAGCCCTCTCCTATAAATAGGGGTGTTTTAGGGAGAGTTTTGACACAAGAAAAATTCTCAAAATTTCCAAAAGTTTAAGGCTTTCAAAAGACTTGGTTCTTGGTTTTGTGCTGAAATTCTCTCTAAATTTCTGAAGTGTTTTCAAGAGTTCTCTGATTTCATTTTCTTTTCTCCTTGCATACAAGAGCTTCATTCCTACTCATTAATTCTCTAAGGACCTTTGTAAGGGAAGAGAATTTTGCAAGAGAGAGTTTGTGGTCTTTTGACTACTCAGAGATTGCTTGTACTTGAGATTGTGGAGTTGGGTACTTCGGTGTAATTGTGACATCTTTGTGATAGTGGAAGTGGTTGGAATCCTTCTGGGGAAGGCGGGGAAGTAGAGTTGGGTGCTCGAATCTCGATAACAAATCTTGGTGTTCGCGTTTGGTTTACTTTTCCTTGTTCTTGCTCTACTTTCATTGCTATTACTACTTGCTCTTTATTGTCATTGCTATATTCACTTGCTTTGTGAGATTGTTGCTCCATATTTTTTTAATCTGTGCATTGATTAGCATTATCACCTATTCACCCCCCTCTAGGTGATTTTCAATTGGTATCAGAGCTTGGACTCTAGGTTTTGGCTTAACATCCATAGAGAGATCCTTAAAATTTACTAATCAACATTTGCATTCCATTTGTCATCACTAGTAAACATGGCCGATAACATTAAAACCCCTCCTAAATTTGATGGACTCAACTTCCCTATTTGGAAGGTTAGGATGACTATCTTTTTGCAATCCTTAGGTAGCTTAGTGGCTAAATCTTTGACCAAACCCTATGTTGCACCCGATAGTGATGAGAGCACATGGACCGACTTCAACTTTAGAGAATATGAGGCTAGCTCCAATGCCCAAAATTTCCTCTTAACCGCTTTGAATGAGGATGACCTTACACGGGTAATTCATTGCCAATCTGCTTATGAGATTTGGCAACACTTATTGGTCACACACGAAGGGACTTCACAAGTCAAGAGAGCTAAGATAGATCTCTTGAGGTCCCAATATGAGTCTTTTAAAATGTTTGATGATGAATCTATAGATTGTATGATTACTCGATTTACTAAAATCACCAATGGTCTTTCTTCTTTAGGTGATGATATTTCTAATGATCAAAAGGTGCGGAAAGTGATTCGGGCTCTTCCTACATCATGGGAGATCAAGGCCACCACCCTAAAAGAATTGAATGACAAGGATGAGATGGACCTCATTAGTCTCATTGGGAACCTAAAAACCCATGAGATGGAAAAGAAAGCAAGAGAAGAGGCCGCCCCATTAAAGAAGAAATCCTTGGCCTTCAAGTCTTCATCCACTCTTAAAGACGATGAAGAAGATGAAGAAGAAGATGAGGAGCTATCACTACTTGTTCGCAATGTGAAGAGGATGTACCGGAGAAACAAGCTCAACTTCCGAAAGAAATTTGAAGGCAAAGAGGAGAGGAAATCATATGCTACAATTGCCGAAAGCCCGGACACATCATGGCGGATTGCCTGGATTTCAAGAAGAAGATGACCTCCTCCTTCAAGCCAAAGAAATCAGAAGAAAAGAAAGCGTACAAGGCAACTTGGGATTCAGAAAGCGAGTCCGAGGAAGAGGCGGATGTAGCGAATATGTGTTTTCATGGCAAACACACCAAAGGTAACCCTCAACCTCTTGATGATGAAGATGATGAATTAAGTAAGGAAGTTCTTACTCATGCCTTTGTTAAACTTTCTGAAACTTATGACAATAAGAAGATTGAATGTTATAAATTGCAAAAAGAAGTTGCATTTCTCAAAAATCAACTCGCTATGGTTTCTAAAGAAAAGGATGATATTTCTTCTAATCTTATTTCTATTCAAAATGAGTTTAATGCCTACAAGGTTCTTGTAAAGGAAAATCTCCTATTGTTGATGAAAAAGAAATTCCTCTCTAAAAACTAAAATGGTTGATTTTGAAAAAGTTTTGAAAGATTGTGCTTTTAACACTAAGAAACTTGAAGAAAAGTTTTCCAAAAAGCACACCTCTCATGCTAAAATTCACATGCTCACACTACACATGCTAAATCTTTTCATGCTCACAACTCTCATGCTCACAAATCACACACTCATTATGCTTTTAAATATGGTAGAGTATATAGATGCACATATTGTGGTAAGAATGGACATTTAGCTAAATTTTGCTATGACCAAGTTAATAGATCAAATAATCTTGTTTGGGTTAATGAAACTAACCCTCTAGGACCCAAGAAAATGTGGGTTCCAAAATCAAGTCCTAAATTATTTGATGTAGGCACACACCAAGGCTCCAAGATGTAGGGAGCGGTGGTACCTTGATAGTGGTTGTTCAAGACATATGACGTGGGATATCAACAACTTTACAACCCTATCAAGGTACGAGGAAGGAGGCTCCGTCACCTTCGGGGATGACTCCAAAGGCACTATCATCGGTATAGGTAACATTCAAATTGGTGCATCTCCCATTATAGAAAATGTGTACTTGTTGATGGTTTGAAACATAATTTGCTTAGTATTAGTCAATTTTGTGATCGTGGACTTAAAGTTGTTTTTGATGATACTTCTTGCAAGATTTTTGATATTAAATCCAATGATTGTATTCTTATCGGTTTTCGTGATGATAATGTTTATATTATTGACATGCTTAATGTGGAATGTTCTACTAAATGCTTAAATGCTTTTGATGAAAATTCTTGGCTTTGGAATAGAAGATTAGGACATGCATCTTTGACCATCTTTCTAGGATTAATTCAAAGGAATTGGTGAAGGATATACCTTACTTGAAGTTTGAGAAAGACCGCATTTGTAGTGCGTGCCAACTTGGGAAACAAACCAAGTCTTCCTTCAAACCAATCAAGGATATCATGTCAACTAGGCCTTTAGAATTAATTCATATGGATCTTTTTGGACCTACTAAAACTAAGAGCTTAAATGGTAGTAGATTTGCATTTGTTTTAGTTGATGATTTTTCCCGTTTCACTTGGGTTTTCTTCTTGGAACACAAATATCAAACTTTTTCTCATTTCAAAATTTTTCGAAAAGGGTTGAAAAGAAAAAGGTTTTCCAATTTTGAAAATAAGGAGTGATAGAGGTGGTGAGTTTGTTAACCAACTCTTCATGACTTATTGTGATGAAAAGGGAATTAAGCATGAAATGTCTTGTCCTAGAACTCCACAACAAAATGGAGTTGTAGAAAGGAAAAATAGAACACTTCAAGAGATGGCTAGGACAATGATAAGTGAGTATGACCTCCCTCATTATCTATGGGCCGAGGCCGTAAACACCGCATGCTATATATCAAATCGTATTTATTTATGTAAAAATTCTTCCAAAACATCTTTTGAAATGTATCATTCTAGAAAACCTAATGTTTCATATTTCAAAGTTTTTGGATGCAAGTGTTTTGTTTTGAACACTAAAGATAACTTGGGTAAATTTGATGCTAAGGCTTATGAAGCAATCTTTGTTGGATATTCTACAACTAGTAAAGCTTATAGAGTATTCAATAGATCTTCACTTACCATCGAAGAATCCATGCATGTTAAATTTGAATAATCTAATGTGTTTGTTGAGAATGTTGTAGAAATTGAATCATTAGGTGAAGACATGGAGAGACTATCCTTGAAGGACTCACCCACTCAAGATGATAAGTGATTGAGGCAAACCTGCACAAAAAATACGAGATTATAGAACTTAAAAAGAGAATGTGCAAGTGCTCAATTCTTCCGCTATAGCAAGTGGCTATGCGGGTCGTGATCCACAAGGAGGGTTTGCGATGGAAGCTTTTACGGTTCTTTTATTGAAATCGTTATCAAAACCAAACGAGAGTTCTTCTCGGTTTTTAAAGTTAAGAAAAAGAAAAAAGAAAGTTATAGTTAAAGTTAAGAAGAAAGCGAGAGATGAAGAAGGTGGAAAATCAGAAAACGATGAAAAGCGACTATGTACAATGAAGTGGAAAGAAGAGTTGGAGGAGGGGTGTGTTGATCTATACTAAAGAAAGAAAAGAAAAGAAAGGAAAGAAAAGGAAAGAGATACTTACCGAGGTTGAGTGATGACTTACCTGGAACCGTTGCATGTTTTACCTTTGCTTTGGAGGCGTTCAACGCATAGATCATAAGCTCGAGCTCAGTCCCCGTGCACATTATATCGTCACGCCTAGCGAGAACGAAGTGATGCGGATCTTGGAAGAGGAGAACGTCTTCATGGACTATCGCTGGCTCTCACGTAGCTTGGTTTTACTTGCTTTGGAATTCACTTGTACACTCAACACATACAACCAAGGTAAAGTAGAAGAGGAAGAGGAAAGCAAAACAAATGTAAAGTAAAGCAGAAATAGAAAACAAACAAAGCATTTACCTTTATTACTTGCTGAGACAATGAAAGAAAGGAGTAGGGTACATCGTCGGTGTCACTCTCAACATCAGCCCCTCTCTCTTACTTACATGAATCTTCTTCTACCCTAAGTTACATACAAATTACATACAAAAAAAGAAAGACTAAAAACCTAAACTAAGGATTGAAAAACTAAGCTAAATCCTATTATGCCTTGACGTCCTTTTTTCAGGGAAAGTACAGGCCTTTTATAGGAAAATACCCAACAACCAAGATCCCGGGGAGATCGGGGGAGCAAACGCTCCCCGTAACTCCCCAAGATTGCCGCGGAAACGCGGCAAAAGCCGCGTTTCCGCGGCAAGGGTGTGGCCAGGTGGCCACACCCTGTTGGTGGGTCTCCCCGGTTTCTCCCTCTGACTTTATCTGGAGTTGGTTTTGCAGTTTGGCTCCGAGATTTTGAAGAAATGGCCTTGGATTTTTGGCTTTAACCGATCAATCCTGAGAGGATTCTTCTCAACGGTTTCAACCTCTTGATTTTGCCTTGATTTTGTGTATGCGAATTTATTCTGATTTAATTCAGAATTCTGGTGGGCTTTTGGGCTTATTTCTCTTCATCTCCTTAAGGATTGGGCCTGCAAATAAATTAAACAAATAATTAGGACAATGCAGGCTTTTATTCTAAAATAAGTATGGAAATGTGACATTAAATATGCAACATTAGCAACCAATCACACCCCCATACCTATCTTTTGCTCGTCCTCGAGCAAAACAACTAAATTATACTAAGGATTATTAGACCACTTTCGCAGGTCGCGCGATTGCACTGAGCATGTGCAACAAGCCGTTAAACCTCTAGGTTCCCCCTAGAGGACGAGTTTTGTCTCGTGAGGGTTTTCAGCGGATTGCACCCACAAAATCCATAAAGAAAGAGAAATAAAGAGTTAGTATTTTCGAAAAGCATTTTGAAAGAGAAAAATATTTGAAATATGATTGTAAGATCTAAGCAATCTATAAGTTATAGGAAAGCCAAATTTTTCATTCCTAAACTTAGTCTCTATTCAAAAATTTGTTATCAATCAAAGTAAGGAGTCAAATTGTACTTCTCATCTAGTCTATTACTTTACCCTAAGTCATATGCACCTTGTGATTGTGAAAATTTTGACTAAGGGCTCATTAACTCTAACTCTTATGCCTTATTTTATTTGTGTATATATATATATTTTTAGTGGTATTATTCCTTAGTTTAGGCTTTCTAATCTGCCCATGTAACGAGCCTTTAATCGATGACTCCCAAACCAGACGGTCTTAGGGCACCAGGTGAGAAGACACCCCTAGGACTTAAGACTCGAGCAAACAAGGCCACAAAACTAAGGATTTTATTATATGATGTACCCCTTTTAGGCGTGAATACTTATGCTTATTAGGCACAAATACCCAGCTTAATCAGAGGATCTTTCTTTTCAAACTTATCTAATCATCTTTCGCATAAATACTAAGGCTTGCTTAGGCCAAAGCACCTAGCTAATCAATAATTAGACTTGTTTTTTTCTCTTTTTCTTTTTTTTTTCAAACTCATCTAATTATCTTTTGCATAAATACTAAGGCTTTCTTAGGCCAAAGCACCTAGCTAATCAATAATTAGATTTGTTTATATATATATATATATATATATATATATATATATTTAATAAGGCATAAGAATCTTTGTTTTGAACCCTAAGTGTGTAAGTGTATGAAGTGTGCATATTTCATCAAGGTAAAGTTCAAGACCAAATTACTTTGACAAATTATCTTCCTAACTCTATAAATCAAACAAATAATCTTATTTTGACCAAGTATAAGAAATCCTAATTTAGATTTTTCTATTCCTTAAAATTAACTTAATTTCTTACAAAAATAAGTCAAAATATTGTTTCTATTTTTCAAAAAGTTTTAAAAGTAAAGAAAAATGTTAATTTTTTTGTTTTTTTTAAAGAAAAAATGAAAAGTTATGTTAGACCCCCCCCCACACCTATCTCATGCATTGTCCTCAATGTATGAATTAATGCATAGATGCATGAAAAAGACGAAAGGGAAGGAAAATGTTACCTTAAGGTGGTGGTTCCGGTGGTGGTCTGATTGGTCCACGAAACATGGCCCAATCCACTTTTCTTGGGTCTCGAAGGAACCCACCAAAAATATCTTTAATATAACCCACTAAAAAGATAACTCCATTAAGAAGTTTTATTAAAAATTAACCCCATCTAATTTCCAAATTCCATAATTGATTTCGGAGTCAAATTTGTCAACCGCCTCGTCCCAGAATGGAGTATGAAATGATAGAACAGTTGACTTGGACTTAGGAAGGACAGGAACTAATACCGACTCAGGAAGGTGACTTAAGTCAAGTAAAGGTTCAGGAGTCGAAATAGGTTCAGAAATTGGTCCAAGTCAAGAAATTGAAACTCCAATCCACATGTATTTTCTAATAATGGAATGTGACTTAATGTGGGTGATTCCAGTTCATGAATGATAGGTGGAGGAATCAAAACTGACTCTAAAACATTACTCAAGTTTGGTAACACAACAGGAGTCAAGATTGATTCAGAAAGTTGAACTGGATCACAGATATGAGAATCTAGGTCACATATCTCATTGACTTCAATATCAAAAAATTGAGAACTTGCCAATTTGTCAATAGGATCTTCAAGAGTGTATAATTGGTCAAGTTCAATATGATCCTCACAGATGGGTGATTCAATTTCATTATGGATTGGTACAGGATCCAATGTTGACTCGGGGAAAAGATCGAAATCAGGTGAAGATACCGGAGTCATAATCGAATCAGGAAATGGAATTGAATCACTAAGTTGGGGTTCAGGATCATAATCATTTTCAAGTTCTATTTCAGGGAAAGGAAAACTAGCCAAACTATCAATATCTTTTTCAAAATTTGGAGTTTGGGTAAGTTCAAATGGTTGTTCTGAAATAGAATTTGATTTCCAAAACTACATGACTCTTCGGCTCTAACAGAATGGTAAGTGACATCAGGACGGTGGGAAAGTAGAGATTCAACCATCATATCTATGTCACGATTTCTAGCATTTTGAGCATGAGTCATGGCTTCTAGCATCTTTTCATAATTGATGGGTTCATTATTTTGATGAAAAGATGAAGGGTTGTCTTGGAAGTGGTATTGAAATTGTGAGTCCATCAGATTTTGGGATTTGTGTTTGGACTCACGCATACTCCGTTCCATAATTGATAGTTTCCTATTTTGGAAGGGTGGAACTGAGTATGAATCTTGAACATAATGTGGACTGGGTGGAGAAGGAGGGCAAGGTGATTGGAAATTATGCTCGGGGGAAGTGAATCCCCACTGACTCGGTGAAGAGTTGAAATCATTATGGAAATTATAGTTATTAGATGGGGGGTATGGGTCATATTGATTCGGATAAGACCAATCCGGCACACTAGGTTGGTTAAAGTCATGATATGACGGGTTGGTAATATCCGAAAAGAGTTTGATGTGTAATATGGATTATTATTATAGTTGAAAAAATTATTATTATAGTCCATATCACACAATAGAATACAAACAAATAAAAACAAACAAATAAATAAACAAAAAAGAAAAAAATTCTAGCCTAAGTTAGGGTAGACTTAGGACCTAGACGACTCCTAACTGGTTAGACTGTCCACGGGAGGTCTAATGTAGACTTTAACCACAAGCTAATCAGCCAGGTCAGGGCAAGGTTGGTGGGAGGTTTTCCGTCAAAGACGTTCCTTAATTAAATAACCACCAACCTTCGGGCTTTCGGCCCTCAATCCCTTTCCTAGACACTGATTTTGCAGGAGTTAGATTCCAACATTTTTCCCCTTAGGATAATCTCCTAATTGAGTCCGAGATGTCCCTAGGGCCAACGTCTACTCATTTTAAGTTAGGCTTGGGTTAGTGAGTGCTTGGAGATGGTTTTTGGGCTAAGGAAGGGTGATCAAATCCCCACCTTATCTTGTTATGGGTTAGTGCCCTTAAGATGATTTTGTGCAAGGTGTGCAAGATAAAGAAAGTAACATTCAAAAGCAAATATCACCAAGAATGTTTCCTATGCTATATGCTATGCTTACATACCTTGTCTCAGCACTCTTCAACAGTAAAAAAAATAAATGAATTGAAAAGAACGCGTGCCTAAAATGCAAACGTCTAATCAATTTTTAACTTTTGCAACAAACTTTTTACTGTTGATTATTAGCAGGTTTTTGTGATGGCATATAAGAAATAAATAATTGCAGAAAACTATAATTTGCAAAGCTAGCAGCCCTGCAAAAATCTGTTAGTAGTCAACTCGTCCTTGCCGCGGATCCGCGGCTTTTGCCGTGGAAATGCGGCAATTCAGAGGGCCCTTGGTCTTTGCTTTCTATAGCAAAGGCCCAAGGCCACTTATATGTTACTGCAACCTTAAATTTTAGCTTTGCTTGCCCTGAACCTGCAACAGAGAAGAAAATTCGTTTAGTTCTAAAAAAAATTCAGATTTCAAAAAAAAAAAAAAAATTTCAGATTTCAATAAAAAACATGTTACCCTCCCGGCAACGGCGCCAAAATTTGATTGAGGCAAACCTGCACAAAAAATACGAGATTATAGAACTTAAAAAGAGAATGTGCAAGTGCTCAATTCTTCCGCTATAGCAAGTGGCTATGCGGGTCGTGATCCACAAGGAGGGTTTGCGATGGAAGCTTTTACGGTTCTTTTATTGAAATCGTTATCAAAACCAAACGAGAGTTCTTCTCGGTTTTTAAAGTTAAGAAAAAGAAAAAAGAAAGTTATAGTTAAAGTTAAGAAGAAAGCGAGAGATGAAGAAGGTGGAAAATCAGAAAACGATGAAAAGCGACTATGTACAATGAAGTGGAAAGAAGAGTTGGAGGAGGTGGTGTTGATCTATACTAAAGAAAGAAAAAAAGAAAGGAAAGAAAAGGAAAGAGATACTTACCGAGGTTGAGTGATGACTTACCTGGAAACCGTTGCATGTTTTACCTTTGCTTTGGAGGCGTTCAACGCATAGATCATAAGCTCGAGCTCAGTCCCCGTGCACATTATATCGTCACGCCTAGCGAGAACGAAGTGATGCGGATCTTGGAAGAGGAGAACGTCTTCATGGACTATCGCTGGCTCTCACGTAGCTTGGTTTTACTTGCTTTGGAATTCACTTGTACACTCAACACATACAACCAAGGTAAAGTAGAAGAGGAAGAGGAAAGCAAAACAAATGTAAAGTAAAGCAGAAATAGAAAACAAACAAAGCATTACCTTTATTACTTGCTGAGACAATGAAAGAAAGGAGTAGGGTACATCGTCGGTGTCACTCTCAACATCAGCTCCTCTCTCTTACTTACATGAATCTTCTTCTACCCTAAGTTACATACAAATTACATACATAAAAAGAAAGACTAAAAACCTAAACTAAGGATTGAAAACTAAGCTAAATCCTATTATGCCTTGACGTCCTTTTTTCAGGGAAAGTACAGGCCTTTTATAGGCAAATACCCAACAACCAAGATCCCGGGGAGATCGGGGGAGCAAACGCTCCCCGTAACTCCCCAAGATTGCCGCGGAAACGCGGCAAAAGCCGTGTTTTCGCGGCAAGGGTGTGGCCAGGTGGCCACACCCTGTTGGTGGGTCTCCCTGGTTTCTCCCTCTGACTTTATCTGGAGTTGGTTTGCAGTTTGGCTCCGAGATTTGAAGAAATGGCCTTGGATTCTTGGCTTTAACCGATCGATCCTGAGAGGATTCTTCTCAACCGGTTTCAACCTCTTGATTTTGCCTTGATTTTGTGTGTGCGAATTTATTCTGATTTAATTCAGAATTCTGGTGGGCTTTTGGGCTCATTTCTCTTCATCTCCTTAAGGATTGGGCCTGCAAATAAATTAAACAAATAATTAGGACAATGCAGGCTTTTATTCTAAAATAAGTATGGAAATGTGACATTAAATATGCAACATTAGCAACCAATCAATAAGCAAGAACCAATTGGTGACGTTCAAGAGGATAAGGAGGAAAGCTCTAAACCGCTTCCTAAAGCTTGGAGATATGCCACAAATCATCCCAAGGAGCTCATCTTAGGTGATGCATCTAAAGGGTAACAACTCGCTCCAAACTCCATGACCTATGTGGTAATTTTGCTTTCATTTCTCATTTTGAACCAAAAGCATCCTCGAAGCCGAGGCGGACTCATATTGGTTGCTAGCCATGCAAGAGGAACTCAATCAATTTGAGCGCAACCAAGTTTGGCACCTTGTTCCTAGGCCCCACGATAGACCAATAATTGGTACTAAGTGGATCTTTAGAAACAAGATGGATGAGTCCGGAAATGTGATTAGGAATAAGGCTAGGTTAGTGGCCCAAGGTTACACTCAAGTTGAGGGAATTGACTTTGAGGAGACCTTTGCACCCGTAGCACGGCTTGAAGCCATACGGATGACACTAGCTTTTGCATCTTTCAAAAATTTTAAACTTTTTCAAATGGATGTGAAAAGTACATTTTTGAATGGTTTTATAAATGAAGAAGTTTATGTTGCTCAACCTCCCGGTTTTGTTGATCATGTTCATCCCGATTTTGTTTTTAAACTTGATAAAGCTTTGTATGGATTGAAACAAGCTCCAAGAGCTTGTATGAAAGGCTTTCTAGTTTTCTCATTTCAAATGATTTTATTAAAGGCAAAGTAGATACAACACTATTCACTAAGCATGTTGATAATGATATTTTAATTGTGCAAATTTATGTTGATGATGTAATTTTTGGTTCTACTAATGAGCTTTTATGCAAGGATTTTGAAAAGGTTATGCAATGTGAATTTGAAATGTCTTCAATGGGTGAGCTTAATTTCTTTCTTGGACTCCAAATCAAGCAATTGCAAGATGGGAACTTCATATGTCAAGCCAAATACGCAAAGGAACTCGTAAAGAAGTTTGGACTTGAAGACTCAAACGTTTGCAACACTCCCATGGCAACTACCACCAAGCTTGATAAGGATGACCAAGGTAAAAATGTTGATATTAAATTATATAGAAGCATGATAGGTAGTCTTTTGTATTGACGGCAAGTAGGCCGGATATCATGTTTAGTGTGTGTCTTTGTTCTAGATTTCAATCGTGTCCCAAAGAGTCCCATCTTATTGCGGTAAAACACATTATACGTTATATTAAGGGAACGATTGGAATGGGTCTATGGTATCCGAATACCGGAGATTTCTCAATGACGAGTTATTCGGATGCCGACTATGCGGGTTGTAGAGTAGATAGAAAGAGTACTAGTGGGACATGTCAATTTCTTGGTAATTGTCTTATTTCATGGTCCTCTAGGAAACAAAATCCGTAGCTCTCTCAACCGCCGAGGCGGAATATGTTGCCGCGGGGCTTGTTGTGCACAAGTCCTTTGGATGAAACATACTCTCCTTGATTATGATTTGCATTATAACCATATAAAAATATTTTGTGATAATACTAGTACTATACATATGACAAAGAATGCAAATCAACATAGTAAGACCAAGCACATTGAGATTAGATATCACTTTCTTAGAGATCATTTTGAGAAAGGAGATATAGATATTGCTTATGTTTCTTCGGATTTGCAACTTGCCGATATTTTCACTAAACCACTTGATTTTGCTAGATTTTCATTCATTTATGGTGAACTTAATGTTTGTCCTATTGAATAAAATATTTTCTTAACCCTTTTTGATGTATGACAAAAAGGGGGAGAATGAGTTTATGTATGGTAATATGGGCTCATATGGTTTTGGTTCCATATGAGTTTATATATGTTTTGAGATTTTGATGTGTTTTCGAACTTAATGTTTGTGTTATTGAATAAAATATTTTCTTAACCCTTTTTGATGTATGACAAAAAGGGGGAGAATAAGTTATGTATGATAATATGGGCTCATATGGTTTTGGTTCCATATGAGTTTATATATGTTTTGAGATTTTGATGTGTTTTCATGAATTCTTGTAATTTGATTTTAAGTGTTTTGCAAGTATTTTTGGTTTTTGATTTCATGATGTTTACTTGCAAATTACAAATTACATGGTTTTTCTTTGTTTAATATAGCATAATTTGAGGGGGAGCTTTCTCCTCCCTTATACTTTTGTTTATAGCCTATTTGTTTTGTCATCATCAAAAAGGGGGAGATTGTTGGCCCAAAGAGTTACACTCTCCATTTGTTTAGAGTTTTGATGATAACAAAACAAATAAGTGCTATTTGGTACTAATTAGTTTGTTTAGATGAGTTTCAGGTTAGTACCATATTTGGAGGCCATTGCTTAGCTATTGCAAGAATTTCTAGGTTCATGATGTAAAGAAGGCTTTTTGCACATCAAGGAAGGAACATAGAAGAGAAGGCTCTAGCAAGGCATCATATGGCTCAAGACTTCAAGATTGCTCAAGATAATTTGTTAGATTTATTTTTAGTTTAGAATTTTGTTAAAGAATAGTGAATAGGTTTGAAGCTCTTTCACACACGTTTTTGTGCACCTCTTGTTTCCTAACATAAATAGTTTATATACAATCTTCAATCTACAAACTTATTTTGGTATTGGAATTTATGACAAAAACTTTGATACACATATGTTTCATGAATATAGGATTATGCTTCAAATGTTTAAATATCATGTTTTTATATTTGGAAGAAGTTTTGAACAAAACGTATTTTCTAGTCAAAATCCAAGGTTTAGAAAAATACAGTTTTTGTTTTTGGTAAAAATGATAAGAGTCAAAAATAGTTCATATTGATTGATATTTGAGCTAAACTTTTTACCACATGTTTATATATCAATGCAAAATGATAAAACTATTTTTGGTGATTTTTATAAGTGTTAAAAGATTTTTCATACTATTTTTAAAATTGTTTTTCTGTCCATTCCAGACTTCATGCAGTCGACTAGTCTTTCTGACTAGTCGACTTGGCTAGAAGTCGGTCGACCGGGTCGGTCGACCGACATGCACAAATCTATGCACGTTTGGAAATCTTTAGACGGTCGACCGTTCCGGTCGACCGGTCTGAGAGCAAAGCTCTTTGTTTGTTTCGGTCGACCGGGCCGGTCGACCGTAGCCTGCAACGGCTATATTCCTTTGTACTAGCGGTCGACCGGATCGGTCGACCGGACTAGCCGTTTAAACAGTAACGGCTAGTTTTCTGAGCAGATTTATTTTTGTCCTTTTCTCACTTAAGTGTGTTTAAGTGACATGTTTTGGTTTTAATACATTCTGATTAGCCTTAAAAATGTTTTATCTTTAAACCCTAGCCCTCTCCTATAAATAGGGGTGTTTTAGGGAGAGTTTTGACACAAGAAAAATTCTCAAAAATTTCCAAAAGTTTAAGGCTTTCAAAAGACTTGGTTTCTTGGTTTTGTACTGAAATTCTCTCTAAATTTCTGAAGTGTTTTCAAGAGTTCTCTGATTTCATTTTCTTTTCTCCTTGCACACAAGAGCTTCATTCCTACTCATTAATTCTCTAAGGACCTTTGTAAGGGAAGAGAATTTTGCAAGAGAGAGCTTGTGGTCTTTTGACTACTCAGAGATTGCTTGTACTTGAGATTGTGGAGTTGGGTACTCCGGTGTAATTGTGACATCTTTGTGATAGTGGAAGTGGTTGGAATCCTTCTGGGGAAGGCAGGGAAGTAGAGCTGGGTGCTCGAACCTCTATAACAAATCTTGGTGTTTGCGTTTGGTTTACTTTTCCTTATTCTTGCTCTACTTTCATTGCTATTACTACTTGCTCTTTATTGTCATTAATATATTCACTTGCTTTGTGAGATTGTTGCTCCATATTTTTTTAATCTGTGCATTGATTAGCATTATCACCTATTCACCCCCCTCTAGGTGATTTTCACATGAAGGATATTATATAAATGTTTTTGACATGAAAACTAAAAATAAGTTTTGTTTAAATACAAAACTCCAACTCATGAAATAGACTATCAAAATAAGTTTTTCTAAATAGATGAAGCATAGATGTATACAGATCAAATCTAATATACATTAAATCATATAAACTTGTTTTGATTCTATGTATTCATGAAAACCATATGAAAAATTAAAAAACCAAAACATGAAACTTTAAACAAGTGTGTGTATGTGAACTTGAGCATATCAACACTATCTAATCTTTACAATGATCTAAACAAAATCTTAAACTAAACAAACCGATGTCTTCTTGTAGAACTCCTTCTCCAAGTCGACTCGATCCAAAACTGATCCAAACGAGCTTGACTCCATCTGAGTGCTAGATGCGATCATGACGCTTGAGCTCTTGAATCACATGTGAAAGCTCTAAAAATACCTTTGTTGAACTTAATCACCTACTAATATCTTGATCAAATATCTGAAACTAAATATCACAAGATTATTAGTAAACAATAACTACATGAGTTAATCATCATCAAAACTAGAGTGAAGGGCCACTGGGCCAACAATCTCCCCCTTTTGATGATGAAAAAACTCATAGAGTTATATATGCATGGATTAAAGTTAAGCTTCATAGAAGCTCCCCCTTAACTCATGCATAGCAATAAACAATAAGATATTCAATGAATGCTCAACATAAATATGCACAAACATGAAATTTGATACCAATGAAATAAACATGCTCTTGATACCTGATTGAGTTTTTCCTGCACACAAAATATAGAATATTAGATTTAGAAGTAAAGATGTGCAAGGTGCTCAATTCTAATCCGCTGTAGCAATGGCTATGCGGGTCGTGATCCTTAGGGAGGGACTAGCGATGGAAGCTTGTTTAGTAAGTTATCTCTTTTTTTATTTTGTTATTTACAATGGTATTTACAATAAGAAGTGTGGTATTTACAATGAGAAGTGTGAAAGAAATTGGAAAGATGTGGAGTTGGTGATCTAAACTAAAATTACAAAGGAAGAAAACTATAACTAAAACACATACCTACTTCTTCTGCCCTGTTTACCTTTGATCCGTTTGCAACGACTTACCTTGTTTCTGAAGGCAATCAAGCATGGCGTATAGGATCTTCCCCTTCTCGATCTACACTACGAAAACAAAAGACAAACTATACTAGCAAGAGAAGGTTTGTTCATCACCATAGGCCATCAAGGATACTTCAACGGCTAAGCAGTCTCGAAGCTATCAGATTCTCTTGGATTGCAAGAGATCAGAGGGAAACAAAATAAAACAAGAATAGAAGAACAAAAATAAACTTTGATTTGATTCAATTAACAATAAAAGAAAAATTTTAGTTACACCGATGTCACCTCAGTACAAGCTTGATCTCCTTCCTCCATGAAAATATCCTCTCCTCTCAGTTACATAAAAAAATAAAAATTACAAAAAGAAAATAAAACCTAATCTACAAGTTAGCCTAAGAGAAACCCTAGATTTGGCTTTGTACTCCCCTGTACTTCTGATATCTGCCCTTCCTCTGTTGCTATGCAGGGGTATTTATAGGAGAAAATCAGAGGATAAGATGAGTATGAAGATAAGAGGAGCAAAATATCTCTGAATTTAAATTCTTCTTTTATCTCCAAACTTGTTTTGACTTATCCATAGAAGTTTAAATCTGTCCTGCAACTTATTATCATGTTGATCACCGAAATTGACTTATCTGCTGACTGAATTGGAAAGTTTGATAAACATAAGAGTTGTAGGTCTTCAAGTCTTCTTTCTTGAGCATCTTGAATTATCAGATTTGAATATCTGTAGCAAAAGTTATGATCTGAACACTAAAACGTGTACAGTCTGAATCCGAATTTTTGAAATAATTTTTATCTTTAAACTCTTCTCCTTTTATCTTTAGCCTTGTCTTACAAGCAATTAGGGTTGAGTAGAAGTCCATCCCTTTCCTCTTCTTTTAGTATTTGCAACTATTGCCCTTAGTAATTGCAATTTTGACATTTGATAATTGCAACTTTTGCATTGGGCTTTAAACATGGGCTTTTGGGCTTCCTTTAAGGCTTTATTCCTTTATTTTTATTACTCAAGGTCTGCACACAATAAATAATAAAATATTAGTAAATATGCAAAATTATAGGAATGAATATGAAAATGTGATAGTAAATGTATTGATAAATATGCACTTTTTACTACCTATCAATACCAACAAAAGATGCTCTCTTGATACCAATGGTAAAAGATAACAAATTAAACAAACATGCATATATAAACGCTCCAAATTTCTCTCCCTTTTGTTAATTCATCAACAAAGGGATACAAACACTAAAAAAAACATAAATAATATTTTTCTTCCCTTTTGCATAAAGCAAAACAATAAAGGTGTACATGCTATATACATTCATGAAGAGAAAAGACGTGAAGTTAACTCCCCCTACATACATGCATTATATGAAAAAGAAATGAGTAGACCCTAATCACATAACACATAATATACAATATAAAAAAGAAGATGTGAAGCTCCTCCTATACACGTGTAAGACATAGAGAAGAGCGGTCAACCTCCTCAATATGAGATACACTCAACATGAATATATAGAGAGAGAAGATGTTAAGCTCCCCTTGCATATAAGCAATACATATCAAAACGTTTGATACCAAATAATGATACCAATTGAAAATAAACAATTTTTTTTTTTTAAGATACCAAAAGATACTAATTGAGAATATCTTGTAAACTTTTGATACTAATAGAAAATGAAACATTGTATATTTTGATACCAATTGAAATATATATGTATATTGTAAATCATGATATCAATTGTAAATATTTTGTAATTTTGATACCAAATAAGAATATTTTGTAATTTTGATATCAATTGAAAATGAAAGCCAAATATTTTATGTATACATAACTCATTTCAATATAGATACCAATTTAAAATGAAATATGATACCAATTAAAACAAACCAACTATTTGGTTAAACAATCATTTTGCAATAAAGATACCAAATTTTAGAATAAAGCCAATTTAAGATTTTTGATACCAATATTGAAAATGTTAGCAAATTTTAAATTAAAATATTTTTCATTAAGAGCATAGGAAACCAATTGAAAAATAATATACCAAATCATATCATTTTTCATCATAAAGAGTGGGAGAAAGATACAATTGAAAATACAATTGATTGAAAATTAAACATGAAGTTTTCTCCCCTTTTATGAAATACCAAAGAAAATGATGCATAAGCTTGTATAAAATACCAATTTGAAAACTAATAGTCATTAAGGAGTAAATCAAGTTTGAATAAACATAATTTGTGTTTTAAGATGTAAAGATATAGTAAGCACAATCAAATCATATATAGATGTATGAAAAAGTAAATACCAGTAGAAATTGATAGTTTTTGAGATTTGAAACATACATATATAGAAAATCAAAGATGTGTATACAAATATGAAAATATCAATCGGGATACCAATTGAAAATATAATGAGGATCAAGTGTATAACTCATGCTACCTGTCTTTCATGCACATGTTTAAATGGATTTTCAATTAAGAGCATACAAGGCATGATCGCCCATCCAACCGCCCTTGGATGGAAGGGGTTTCAAAATAAGTTCGAAAATAATATTAGCATAATTAAAAACTCTTCCAAAATGAAGGAATACGCAACTAGTTTATGATAAACTTGAAAACTAGTACGAAATCCTTCAAGAAAGAAATAAAATAAGAATATATCTATGAAACTTTGAAAATCACACAATCATCAATATTCATATAGCAATAAAGCTCACATAATCTCATGAAACCTAATCATGAGTAAACATCAAACATAGAGTGTAAAAAGTCATGTAATCAACATCATGGAAATAAGGCATTTAAGCTCAATATGAAATTTCTTAAAAAATGAAAATTAAATTTTCATCAAAATAATACTAACTCCAAGGCATATGTATGTTTTGTCAAAACTAAAGGTATACATATATATCCAAACACAATTGAGTCTATAAAGAGATTTTGCATGAAGGGCAAATGATTCAAGGGTATACATGTATATCCAATAGTTTTGACAAAATTAACATATACATGAAGTTAAACACATATTAATGAAAACATGTACAAAATAGGAAATACAAGTCAAAATGTATGAATCATCAAAACTAGTTTATACTAGTACATCTAATGGGTATAAATGAGCAATCAAGCACAAACATATAATAATCAATTTGTGGCTCATTAGTTATACAAGTATATACTTAAGTTTTAATGAAAACTACATCTAAACATGTAATCAAAACATGAAGTGCAAAATGTTGGCCCAAAGGCCTATCACCCTAGTTTTGATGATGTTCAACTCATGAAGTTATGTTTAGTAATGATCTTGTGTTTAATTAGTGACAGATTCATTATCAAGATCTTAGTAGGTGCATAGCTCAACAAAGGATAAAATGTCAAGATTTGGAGCTAGCACGGTGTGATCCAAGGAGCTTTTGGATCAAGCTTGGACCAAGTCAAGATGATGAGAAGACTTCAAGGGAAGACTTCAAGATCAAGACTTGTGTCTAGGTATAAGATTTTAGTTTGTTTTAGTTAAAAATGTAAAGGATAGAATAGTTGGTGGATTGCTCAAGTATACCATGCACACACACTCTTGATTTAACTATCTTTTCATAAAGAATTTTCAGATTTAGAAAAGACTTTCATTTTGAAAAAATTTTGTTTGAAAAAACAGTTTTTATCATGAGCCAAATATTTTCAAGTTACAAAAATAGTCCAATCTTTTATAACATGCCTTGATTTTGTGCAAGCATGTTGTATATCAAAGTATAACATCAAAACTATTTTTGTAGATTTTCTGTAATTTTATGGGATTTTAATTGAGCCAAAAAGACTAACCTTTGAAACCCAGAAAAACTGTTTCAGGCTTCAGATAAGTCAACTTGCTTCCTTTATAGTCGACTAACTCTGAAGTCGGTCGATCGGTAGAGTCGACCGACGTGCACAAACGTTCACGCCTTTGTACACTGGAGGACGGCCGACCGGATCGGTCGACCGCTCCAGAGAGCTCTGCTCTCTGGAAATTCGGCCGACCGTACGGGTCGACCGACAGAGAGTTCGACTCTCTGCTCCAGTGGCTCGGTCGACCCGGGCAGTCGACCGTGGCTCCAACGGTCAGATTTCTGACCGTTGGCGGTCGACCGACCCGGTCGACTGGAAGGCCTGACAGACCCCAACGGCTAGTTTTTGACAGCCTATAAATTTGGGGGTTTTGTCATTGTTTTGCAACAAGATTTTAGGAGAGCTTTAAGCCAGTTTTCACATACTCTTAAAAGAGTTTTCTCCACAAATTTGAGAGCTAATATTTCCAATCAAAAGGAAAGATTTTATCAAGAGTGTTTAAAGTGATTCTTTGAGTTTTTCACCAAAGTTCCAATCCTTTCTTTTCTCACACAAACACTTGAGCAACCATTGTCTATTCATCTTATAGGAGTGTTGTTGTAGTGAGAGCTTTTATTGGTGATCAAAGTGTTTAGATCATCAAGAGATCATTTCTTGTACTTTGAGGAGGCGGACGTGTGTGTCCGCGTTGTTTCGAGTTCGGGTGCGAACTCCGTGTTTGAGGTGCGGCCTCGGCGAGCTAGTGAGCTTGCGTGTGTACGGGACTAGGGAGTCCGAGGGCTTGTAAGTGTGTGCGGCACCAAGGAGAGATCCATTGGGATCTTGCATAGTAGAAATCCTCGTGTGTCGAAGGCGGGGATGTAGAGCAAGTGTGCTCGAACCTCGAAACAAACCCTTTGTGTTTGCGATTGCTATTTCTCTCTCTCCCCTTGTTTATATCTTGCATTCAATTATTGTCTATCTTTATATGCTTGATATATTCATTTGTGCTTAATTGTTATATTGCTTGGGATTGCTTTCTAACACTTGTATTCAACCAAGAGAGCCAATGCGACACCTCAACCCATTCAAGGGAATCTAGAGGAGTTTGTTCAGAGCCTTCACGGGGAATTCGGCAACACTCTTTGGTTATACGTGGTGTTTAGTGTAAAAGTTTATTTAGGTCATAATTGTATTTAATTCCGCATTATTTGGCATTAAGTGACCATCAGATTAGCCATCACCTATTCACCCCCCTCTAGGTGAACTTACAATTGGTATCAGAGCTTGGTACTCTGATTTGGGTCTAACAACCTAGAGTTAAAGATCCTTATTTTTAGGCTAATCACAATATTTTGTACACACACCATGGACTCCATGTCACCACCCACCTTTGACATTCTTAACATCCAAATTTGGAAGGTTAAGATGTCATTGTACCTCAAGGCCTTAGGCATTCATGTTTATCTTGCTACTACTAAAGATTCTTATATTAATGATAGCAAGTATATTGAGGCTAACTCAAAAGCCATTCATGCTTTGAAATGTACCCTAAATGATGAATATCTTTCTAGGGTTTCTAATGTTGATTCGGCTTTTGTAGCTTGGAACATCATCACCTCTCTTGACGAAAAGGATCTATATTATGTCGGGAGTGATTCGGACGTTGGAAGCGACACCTCCAACGTGTGCTACATGGTCCAAGGGATAAACCCCTTGAGGTAAACACCGAATCCGATGATGAAGACATGTCATATGATGAGCTCACTTCCTTTTGTCAACAATTGCTTGAGAAATGTGACATGATTAAAAAGGAAAATAAAAATTTGAAAAAGAAATTTGATTGCATGCTTAATGAAAAAGATTCATTAGAAAATAAGGTTGCATACATTGAAAAAGAAAATAAAGATTTGAAAAATGAGAATGTTTCCTTGATTGTAAAATGAATGATTTATGTGAAGGGAACACTACTTTGAAAAATAAAATTGATTTGGTGGAAAAACAAAGAGAAGTTATTTTTCAAGAAAATAAATCTTTGAAAAGAAAAATTTGTGAAAAAGAAAAAGATTTTGTTTCACAAAAGAAAAAGAAAAATGATTCTTTATCTCATCATGCTTTTCATGCCACCACTAATGAAATTAAAGATTTGAAAAATAAAATGGATGGTTTGAGTTCAACTTTGAACTCTTGTGCTTTTAATCATTCTAGGTTGGAGTCAATGTTTTCAAAGAAACAAACTCCACACATTCATGCACATCATAACCATGCATTTGCTTATGTTGCACAACATAATCACACTCCTACACATAAGCATACTAAGGTGTACATATGTACACATTGTGGCCGCAAAGGCCATTTAGCAAAATTTTGTTATGATAGGTTAAATCATTATAATTTTGCTAATAAAAGATTTTGGGTTCCTTACAAGACTAACCCCAAAGACCTAAGAAAATATAGGTACCAAAAGCCCCACCTTTTGCTTTTGATGTAGGTGAGGGCTCTCACAAGACGTGAGAGGATTGTTGCCTTGGTAGTAAATGCACTTGGACATGATGGACATACTTTTGGTTGCATCACTATCAAGGAGCTTTGGTGGGATAACCACCATGTTAGGAGCTTTGATATTGGTAACAATCTCTAAACTCCTACTTTTATGTACATGCTTTTAATTTCATATATCATATAGCATGTTCATATTTTTGTGTGCTTCATGTGGTATTTACATGCTTAGATGTAGAATGTGTCAAACTTGCATTTATACATATATGAATAGTGAACTACAATTGACTCATATATATTTGAACTTCATGCTCATTTGTATCCACTATATGCATATGTATAGACTAGTTTTGATGATTCTCTTTTATACATATTTTTGCCTATTTTTGTGCTTTACTTCATGTATATGTATTTTTAATTCAAATCTAATAAATATACATGTATACCCGTGAGTCTCTTGCCTTAATGCAAACATCATTAATAGACTCTTTTATATTTGGGATATGTATGCATATTGTTAGATTTGGATAAATCATACATATACCTAGAAGTCTGTTGATTTTATGAAAAATGATTTTGAGTTGAATTGTTAAAAATGTGACTTATGATCTTTTTGAGCTAAATGCCTATTTTCATGAAAATGCTATTTACATAATCTTTGAACACTCATCTTTTACTTTTCAAGATAATTTGAGCTTTATGGACTATGAGTGCTTGAATTTTTATGTACTTAGTATAATTCATGAAAAACATATGATTGATGTATTTGAAGGATCTTTAACTAGTTTGTCAAAAATCTATATAAACTAGTTATTTGTTCTTCAAATTAGTTTATGAGACATACACATGATCTTACTATTCTTCAATCATAAATTCTTTTGTGTTCTCAAATTATTTGATGCTTCATGATTTGAATATTAATTTATATGTTAGTTTTTGTCAACACTAGGATTTATACTTGTACATATCGTGGGCCACAAATAAATCTATTTATATTTGTGCTTGAATGCTCATTTGAACCCATGAAATGTGCGTGTATTGCTTGGTTTTGATGATACATACATTTTTAAACTTGTATTCTCAATTTTTGGATTTGATTTATGATCATGTGTTTTCATTTCATATATATGTGTTTTTGCCAAACTTTAAGATATATATGTATACCTCTTGAGTCATTTGCCTTTAATGCAAATCTATTTATATGGACTCAATTGTGTTAAAGAGATATGTATGTATACTTATTGTGTTGTCAAAACATACATATATCTTGAAATATAAATTTTGTTTTAATAAAAAAATGTGTGATGATTTAAAGGATATTGAGATTAATTGACATTTTGCTTTATTTCTTACTTGAAGGATTCCGTACTAGTTTTAAAACATTTTCATATTAACTAGTGCAAATTCTTCATTTGGTAGAGTATATGATAAGCTTACTCTTCAATTGGTATCATTGGATAGTTTCAATTGGTATCAATATGATTTATATATACTCATATTTTGATTGTATGTATGAATGCTTTCAAATTTAAACTATATCAATTTCTATTGGTATTATCTTTTCATACATATATGATCTATTTAAAACACAATGTATATGCTAAGCTTAATTCAACTTTCAATTGGTAATTCTTAAAGCCTATGTAATATGTTTTCAAAATTGATATCAAAAAAAAAAAAAATGTGTTTACTTGATATCTCAAAATGTGTTTTATTAAAGAAAAATTCAAAATTTTTGATTTGTATTTCCTATATGCAAGGAGAGCTTAACATCTCTCTTACATATAGATTCATGTTGAGTATATTATAAATTGAGGAGCTTGATAACTCTTCTTTATATGATATACGTGTGTAGGGGGAGCTTCACATCTCCTCTTATGCATTACATAATATGTGTTATGTGAGTTAGGGCTTGTCATCCCTTCTTCATATAATGCATATGTGTAGGGAAGTTAACTTAGCGTCTTCCTCTTCATGAATATATATCGCATATAAATCCTTATTGATTGATTTGTATTACCCCTTCTTGATCTCTTTGTTTTTTTTTTTTTGACAAAAAGGGGGAGAAAAATTTGTTTGATTTGCTTTTACATTGAACCCTTTGTTGATGAGTGACAAAAAGGGGGAGAAGTATTTGAGTTTATATGCATGTTTTCATTGCTTAAGGGGGAGAAGTATTTGTCTTCCTTGTTAGTTAAGCATATATGTTTTGTATTGCAACTAGGAGAAAAATGATTTCATGTTTTATCTCCATACATTGCATACATATTTATGTGCTTTCATTGCATATATTATTGTTTATTTGTTATGCATAAGTTAAGGGGGAGCCTCTTTGAAGTTTTACTTTAATCCATGCATATATAACTTCATGAGTTTTGTCATCATCAAAAAGGGGGAGATTGTTGGCCCGAAGGCCTATCACCCTAGTTTTGATGATGATCAACTCATGAAGTTATGTTTACTAATGATCTTGTGTTTAATTAGTGATAGATTCATTATCAAGATCTTAGTAGGTGCATAGCTCAACAAAGGATAAAATGTTAAGATTTGGAGCTAGCACGGTGTGATCTAAGGAGCTTTTGGATCAAGCTGGACCAAGTCAAGATGATGAGAAGACTTCAAGGGATGACTTCAAGATCAAGACTTGTGTCAAGGTATAAGATTTTAGTTTGTTTTAGTTAAAAATGTAAAGGATAGAATAGTTGGTGGATTGCTCAAGTATACCATGCACACACACTCTTGATTTAATTGTCTTTTCATAAAAGAATTTTCAGATTTAGCAAAGACTTTCATTTTGGAAAAATATTGTTTTGGAAAACAGTTTTTATCATGAGCCAAATATTTCCAAGTTACAAAAATAGTCCAATCTTTATAACATGCCTTGATTTTGTGCAAGCATGTTTGTATATCAAAGTATAACATCAAAACTATTTTTGTAGATTTTCTGTAATTTTATGGGATTTTAATTGAGCCAAAAAGACTAACCTTTGAAACCCAGAAAAACTGTTTCAGACTTCAGATAAGTCGACTTGCTTCCTTTATAGTCGACTAACTCTGAAGTCGGTCGACCGGTAGAGTCGACCGACGTGCACAAACGTGCACGCCTTTGTGCACTGGAGGACGGCCGACCGGATCGGTCGATCGCTCCAGAGAGCTCTGCTCTCTAAAAATTTCGGCCGACCGTACGGGTCGACCGACAGAGAGTTTGACTCTTTGCTCCAGTGGCTCGGTCGACCCAGGCGGTCGACCGTGGCTCCAACGGTCGGATTTCTGACCGTTGGCGGTCAACCGACCCGGTCGACCTGAAGGCCTGACAGACCCCAACAGTTAGTTTTTGACAGCCTATAAATTTGGGGGTTTGTCATTTTTTTGCAACAAGATTTTAGGAGAGCTTTGAGCCAGTTTTCTCATACTCTTAAAAGAGTTTTCTCCACAAATTTGATAGCTAATATTTCCAATCAAAAGGAAAGATTTTATCAAGAGTGTTTAAAGTGATTCTTTGAGTTTTTCACCAAAGTTCCAATCCTTGCTTTTCTCACACAAACACTTGAGCAACCATTGTCTATTCATCTTATAGGAGTGTTGTAGTGAGAGCTTTTATTGGTGATCAAAGTGTTTAGATCATCAAGAGATCATTTCTTGTACTTTGAGGAGGCGGACGTGTGTGTCCGCGTTGTTTCGAGTTCGGGTGCGAACTCCGTGTTTGAGGTGCGGCCTCGGCGAGCTAGTGAGCTTGCGTGTGTACGGGACTAGGGAGTCCGAGGGCTTGTAGGGTTGCGGCACCAAGGAGAGATCCATTGAGATCTTGCATAGTGGAAATCCTTCGTGTGTCGAAGGCGGGGATGTAGAGCAAGTGTGCTCGAACCTCGAAACAAACCCTTTGTATTTGCGATTGCCATTTCTCTCTCTCTCTCTTGTTTATATCTTGCATTCAATTATTGTCTATCTTTATATGCTTGATATATTCATTTGTGCTTAATTGTTATATTGCTTGGGATTGCTTGCTAACACTTGTATTCAACCAAGAGAGCCAACGCGACACCTCAACCCATTCAAGGGGAATCTAGAGGAGTTGTCCAGAGCCCTTCACGGGAAATTCGGCAACACTCTTTGGTTATACGTGGTGTTTAGTGTAAAAGTTTATTTAGGTCATAATTGTATTTAATTCTGCATTATTTGGCATTAAGTGACCATCAGATTAGTCATCACCTATTCACCCCCCTCTAGGTGAACTTACACAAAACTTATAAACCAAGACAATGCGATCATTATGGCAAATGCACATGTTTTAGATTTATGATATACACAATAGTTAAACTAAAGTGAGAACACAACAATAATAATCCATATGAATATGGGTGTATCTCAAATACTAATCATGTATATCATAAGCCTAATTATCATGGCATTTAACATAATAATCATAAAAACATGACATGCTAAAAATTAATCATATAAAAGCATGAAACATAAATGGGAGTTAGAAATCGTTACCAAAATCAAGAGGGCAAATCTCTAGGCTCCAAACCAAGGTGGCCCTCTCACAAAACTCCCCTTGAAAGTGATGCATCCAAAATAGTCACCGTTTAGCTCGGAACGCATTCACCTCAAGGCACCAACAACTCTCACGTCATGTGAGAGCCCACACCTACATCAATATAAAATAGGAGTGACTTTTGGTACCATACTCTTTTGGGTCCATGGGTTAGCACCTTTCCTAACCCAAACAAATCTATTGCTAAATTTACATCATGTACTTTATCATAACAAAACTTAGCAAGGTGGCCCTTACTTTCACAATGTGTACAAGTGTACACATGAGCATACATAGTGTTGTGAGTGAACGTGAGGAGTATGTGTATGTCGTGGTTTGTGTGCATGCATAGGTAGTAGAACTTGTTTCTTGTGAAACATGGATTCCAAACGTGTGTGGTTCATGGCACATTGGCTCAAAGTGGAGCCCAAACAATCAACACTCTTCTTTAACATGGATATATTATTTTCAATAATGGAAGAAGAGTAGAGCATGCTATGGGTTACGCTAGATGGTGAAGTTATACTAGCATGGCAAACATGAGTATCTAAATCATTTTTCAAAGAAATATTTTTCTTAGAAACCAAATCTAGCTCTTTTAAAATAGAAGTAATTTTATTTTAAAGATTGGTTTTCTTTTAACACAAAATCAAGTTTTGAAGACAAATTTATTCTTCTTCAAAACATCATCACAATTATTTTATTTTTCAAAATTTCATTTTCCTTTGATGCAAGATCAAGTTGGGATTTAAGTGAGTCACATTCACTTGAAATCTCTTCCTTCTCTTGCAAAGCCAAGTCAAGTTTTTGAACACAAATCCTTATTTTCATTATTTAATATAAAATATTTTTTTTTCAAAACTTGATATTTTTCTAATAATTTTTCACAAACAATTGATAGTTCTTCATTTAGTGCATCAGCATCAACATGATCATCGCCGGAAGAACTAGCACAATCATCTAGTTGAGTTTCTGAATTTACCTCAAGGGAGTCATTCCTTAGACCATGTAGCAATGTTGTTCGAATTCTCCTCCACTAGATTCCTTCTCCACATATTTCGGCATTTGAAGCACGGGAGAGGTCAAGGTGTTCCACACTGCAAAGGCGGAATCACAATGAGAAACCATAGAAATATATTCTTTGTTAAGCGTGCTTCTAAGTGCCGTTAGAGCTTGTGCATTGGCCTCTATATGCTTGCTATTATCAAGATAGGATTTCTTGGTAGCGGTAAGGAAAACATGCAAGCTAGGATTTTTAGGTATATGGACATCCTAGCTTTCCAAACATCAATGTTGAAAGTATCATACATGGGAGGAGTCATGAAGTCTATGAGTGTGTGTAAACAAATAAGTGTGCAAATGTAAATGTAAATTAGCTAACCAAGATCTCACTCCTATGTGGTTAAACCTAATATCAGGAGCGTAGGCTCTGATACCAATTGAAAGTACACCTAGAGGGGTGAATAGGTGTAAGGCTAATCTAGTGACAAATGAAGCGGAATTAAAAACTAATTGCAACACACTTAGTGTAACCAAAGAGTGTAGCCGAATTCCCAGTGAAGGGCTCTGAGCTATCTCCTCTAAATTTCTCTAAATAAGAGTTGAGGTGTTATATGAAGCTTTCTTAGTTAAACACAAGTATGGGCACACAATCAAACCAATCATGTATATGATATGAGCAATATGAAAAATGCACAATGCAAGAGAGAGTTAGAGAAAGTGGATCAAATGCAAACACAGAGATAGTTTCGAGGTTCGAGCACCTAGCTCTACGTCCCCCGCCTTCACACAGAAGGATTTTCACTAACTCGTCCACACAGGGCTTCCCACACAGGGAACCTCCATTGAGGATTTGGGTAAATACAATTTGGAAGCACACAACTTCTCTCTCAACCAAATACAACCTCTACACTTGAGGGATAGGCACTTAGCCAAACATCAATCAAGCTCTCACTAGAGGGATACTCAATCACCACTTCCACAATCACCTCTCACTAGAGGGATATCAACACAATCACCTCTCACTAGAGGGATATCACAAAGAATGGAAGGTATACAACACTTGGTGGTATCAACAAGCACAAACCAATTTTTCTCATTAAAACAAGATCCTATAGAAAGGATAGATATGATAAGCTCAAGTGTGCGAAAATAAAGAGTTTGAAACAAAGAAAAATACTTGGGAAAATCTCTAAATAGATATTGAAAGTTAGATCAAAAACAATTCCCAAAAATACTCTATATTCTTTGAATTTCCAACACTTTAAAACAAATAAAAGTAAATCTTTTCAACCCAAAAACTATTGCTGAAAAAACACTTGAAAGATGTAAATTTTTCTCTCTTGAAATCTTGGTGAAATCAGCTCAAGAAGTGGGGATTTATAGACCCACAAAAATTCTGCCTGTTGCAATCTGGAAAAGCCCAAATTGCCCTTCCGGTCGACCGGCCAACGGTCATATTTATGACCGTTGGGCCACCG